>JAOEHY010006428.1:0-49998 GCA_025447955.1 Psilopsiagon aurifrons | reverse complement strand
GTTTAATGTGAGGTGTCCCTGCCCATGACAGGGGGGTTGGAACTAGATGATCTTAAGGTCCTTTCCAACCCTAACTATTCTACGATTCTATGATCTATTTCTATTTTGTGATAATGTATCTATATCAAATGTCTGCTATATGTTGATTCTATATTTGTATCCTAGAGCCAGCCAGTAGTAGGATATGGCCAGCTGGTGGTGATCTGTTGCCCAGAGGTTCTGAGGATCTGTGCTTAGACATACCCAAAAACTATATGCTCACAGTCCTGGGCAAGTGGTACTAGGTAGAGCTGGAGTATTAGATCAGAAGACCTCCAGAAGTCCCTTCCAACCTCACATATATTGTGATTCCATGAACTATAACCAGGACAAGGCTATGAAACCCTTGCACCATTATAGACAGCCAAACGGAAAGTTGTGGGGACCAATGTTGATTTTAATTGCATTTGGTGTAATTCAATGTAACACCATTGCTTTAGATGAAGTTCATTTGAATTCACAGTGTAGGTGACTAAGCACGGTAACTGTCCCTTCCCCCCCCCTCCCCCCCCGAAATATAATCTGTATTTGAATAGCATCTATTTTCAATAAAATAGTCTCTTCATGCAATCATAGTCTTTTTGTGACTATTTAGTATTCCACTGCAAGTTAACTACTGAACTGGGCTAAACGGCTGCAAATGGTGTGTGCAAAGAAGCCTCTTCTTTGACTGCTATAAAATGTAATCCAAAATGTTTACTGGAGAAATACAACTTCACATAGAATTGGAAAGCAAAATGCTTGAGAAATGAGGTTACAGGGTTTACATGAGGAGGGTGAGAGAGGCTGGGTGTGAACCAAAGGGACTTGAGCTGGGTTAAGTGCAGGTGGAAGAGAATGAGGGCTGAGAATAGCAGGAAGAGAAGACAAGTGAAACACGAGGGGAAGAAGCGGGCTGGAGAGGAAAGAGGCCAAGGAAACAATAGTGAGGGGACAAACTCTAGAAAGGATAAATGCAAGAAATAGGCTAGTACTTTATTCTTGGAAAAATACCTATATCTGAAAATTACAAGTATTGGTAAATACCTGGAAATGGTTGTTAAAATTGCTGAATTTTCCTTGACTGACTGTCCCTTCCTCAGTTTTTCTTTAAAGAGTGCTAGAAAGCTTAGGACTGAAATGTTCTTTCTGGAGAATTGAAATATTTGCTGGGAAGCTTCTTAGCTCCTCTGTCATGGCAAGAACTATAAAATAAGTTTTGCCAGTCAATTCAAATTATTATTTTGCCTTTCAAACCCTCAAATACCCGACCACTACAATATTTTTAGCCCAGCATTAATAAATAAATCATCCACGTGTTCTGCCATTAAAATGAAATCATCTAGTATTTAATTCATGAGGGAAAGGCAAAGGAAAGATTCTTTGTCTTTGCACTTTTCTAGAAATTTCTTTCAACTCTCCAACAAGATGCTGTCTCAGAGACACTCTCCCGTCTCCCTCAAGTACTGAGCCTAGTTTCGCAGGCTGAAAACCAGATTAGCTTGCAGCTTACCCATGGATAAGCCCCACACCAGCATTTTAGGTGCCAGCCAGCGCTCCATTATGACAATGTGCTAATGTGCCACGATAATGTAAGCCCTCAGAAAACATCTGAGCTGAGGTACCACAGCAATCCCTCCGTGGCTTGTACCAGTTGGGTATCACAAAGGGATGCACTAGCACAATCCAGTTGCCCTGTGGAGGAGAACTCAGCACCTGCTTCCTCTCTTTCAGGATACAAATGACCTCAAAGGGAAAGGACCAACTGAAAGCATAGTATTGCTGCCTTCTCCTCAGCCAGGAATGCTTCCTTTCTCTGGAAATGGGAAGATAAAGCGCTCTTCTCCAGTGCAGAGTTGCAGGGATGGAGGAGCACCATGAACAAGGCAATGCTAGCAAGCCTGGCTTGGTGAGCTCAGAAATGACTCCCAGGCAGGCAAGGCTGGGATGTAAGAGCTGCTGGATCCTCCCCAACACCACAGGAGGTCCCAGCCACCACCCTCCCTTGAACCACCACAAAGTCATGCTTGCACTGCAAGGATACACGCTGACAGCCAGCATCAGTGGGATAATCCTGACGTATAAGGGAGGAGCTACAAAGCCAGGTGAGTTATCCTGCCCTCTCTTCTCCTTCTGTCTGAACTGTTGCAACAGAAACAGGATGAAACAGGGGCACCAGCAGATCAAGTCCTGCAGTAACTGCTTCTGGTCTCCCAGCAAGAACCAGGCTGGCTAAAGGGGCGTGGAAACAACTCAGGCTCCACTATGCCACTGTCATCTTTTGTTTCCACAGTCCCCATGCTACAGGCTACCAAAATCTGACTGCTCTTGTGCAAAACAGCATTCACAGAGACTCCTCCACTGCTGTCACAAATCTGATTTATCTTTTTTTTATTAAAACCCATATTTGTTTAATCTCTCACAGTCAGAGCACCAATATTTAAATTTAGAGTTAGTGTTGGTCAGGGGACACAAACATTTGGGGAATATCTTTATCTTGCCTCTCAGCAGAAATGATTTATAGTGTGATCTGACTAGTTAATTTGATATAGCTCCTTTAACCATAACATCTTTCCTTTCCTCTAGTAGCAGAGATTTAGCATTTCTGGCTAAGTACATATGTTGGATAAGAACATAATCCTCAGCTCTGGGCATAGGAGTTCATGGTAAGAGGATGGCTCTGCATACAAATTGAAAGCACTGAGATGCGTAAAAGAAAAATACACTAAACCCTAATATGCATATTATGAAGGCCTTCTGGCATCAGAAGAAATCATCAGTTATTTAATTTGCCATCTTTAGAAACAGAGTGACTATTGAAGAAAGAAAAAAAGGAGAGAAAGATAAGAGAAAGAAAAATGGATGACCTTTCGTTCAACACTCCAAGTAAAGACTTTGGATAGATACTTGCAGAGAAGGAATATTCCAGTACGAAAAGAGGAAAAAGAATAGATGAGACTAGATCATTTCCTCAGAGAAAAATCCCAGAGCTCCCATTCTATAGCCATTTCTGACAGCACAGAGATGGATTTATCAGGGGGCAGAAGGTGACACTCCCCTCCCCTTTATTAGCCTTCTTAATGTAGCACATGCATTCCTGGGTGCAGGATGCAGACATCTTTGCAGTCCATCTGCTTCCCCTCATTCAGGTTGAGGATCATCTCCTAATGCAAAAAGACTTTTCATTTTAATTGAAAATTCACAGTGGGCATCCAGCAATTACCAGCCATCCATCACACAGTACTGTAAGAACAGGAGCAGTGTTTCTGGACAAAAACATAAAGGACCAATCCCAAGCATCAGCTGACACCACTAGACTTCACTCTTCAAACTTCTTAAGGACACAAAGAAACAACACAGTATGGAAAACCAGAGTGTATATGAAACTCCTGCGTCCATATGACATGCAACTCTCAGACAATCCCTGTGTTAATAAGCTATAAGCCTTCCAAACTACTAATATCGGATGAAATCGTGCATTTAAATTGCATTGCAGGCAACGGGCTCTGTGGAGAGCCATTTCATTCTGGAGCCTTTTCCCACATGCCCTGAAGCTCTGCTGGGCGCAGCAGTGTGCGAAGTGGACCTCAAGGTGTTCTTCACAGAACTCTCCCTGCACAGTGAAGGCCAGAGAGTTAGGTGTAGCTAAATCTAGCTTTGAAGAGTTGGGATTAGAGAACCAAACTTTCTGAACCCCCAGTCTGAGAACAGCTGATGCGCCCTAGGCTGTGTATGACATCGAAATCCCTTCTATCCATTTCTTTCATACTAAATATAAAGTGCAGAGGTTTTTCCTTTATTCTATAAACTCATATGGTTCTGTGTAAGCTCTATTCTCAAGGATATCTTCACACCCTCTGCTGACACCTTTTGCTTCACAAGTGGTAAGCACACTCCACAGAATAGTCTTTCTTTCTTCCCAAAATAAATTAAATCTGGCATTGTAGTGTCTTCAGGGGAAAAGCATCATTTTGCTTTTCTAACAGATGACATTATGAGATTTTTTTTCTTTCTTTTGGAACTGTAAGATATGCTTTTGTGTTATTCACTGGCAGATTTGACTTTTCAAAGCTGTAAGCAGCAATCTTTTGTATGGTGATATTGTTTGAAAATCAGGATTCAGTGGAATAGAATTGGAAGAAGTAGAGGCCATAGAAAAACAGCCATGTTGGGGACTTTTAAAACTTGATGGGAAGGTTTTTGTTTGGGTTTTAGTTTTTTGGTGGGGTTTTTACTTTTGGTTGGCGGGTAACTTTTACTATTCTATATCCTGCAGTTAAAAAATAAAGAAGGAAATCTGTATCCTAGCACAGACAAGTAAACATAAGAGCTAACATGATTTCATGGAAAAACCTGTGAAAAAAAAAAAAAACCAAAAAAAGAAACACCAAATTCGGCATCCCTTTCAACATTATAAATCATTAGTAATAAAATGCTAGCATGATGAGGAGTCAGGCAGCAGAAGCTGTTGATCACAGTCCAAAGTAACTGTATCGAGTCACTGTAATCTATTGATTTGAGGAGCAGTGGTGAAAGTGCAAGGGAAATTTCCAGAAAGGATTCCACATATTTCCTTGAGACAAGTATTTTCCACCTTGATTTTTACAATTTTCTCTAACTCGATGCGGTGATGACCAATTCCTCGGCTCCAGCACTAAGCCGTAGGACAGAGGCAAGCCCGCTCCCAGCAGCCTTTCATTCACATTACTCACAAGTACCCCCACTGTGAAGCTTCAATGGTTTCCTGCATGCCTAAGACCTAAGCTTGTCAAATATATGAAGATATGGTTCTCCTCCCAGAAGAAAAAAAAATCTCAATCAAAAAGCTTTCGTGAGAATGTGAACCTGTGTAATGAATGTGCCGTGATGGCAGATACCTGCATGACTGCAGAAAGTTTAAGTGATAATTAAGGCACATTCTAACAAAAGCAGCTCCAAGAATTTTATCCTTCATGTTATATTTAAGGCTCAAGCTTCAAGGTGCTGATGAATGCAAGAAAAAACAGCAGACTTCAGCATAAAGCTTGTGACTGTAACCCAGAGTTTTAAGTTCTAAAAAGAAAGATAGCCTAAAAATATTATCTTAAATGAATTTAAGGGAAAAAAATAAGGTCAGGTTAATCAGACAGTTTCATACTTTTGAGTCCCAATTCATGATTTTTAGAAAAATTTAACTGTCTGTCATTTGTTTCCTGCTGGGCCCTAAGAGGCTGTCCAGAGAGGTGGTAGAATCTCCATCTTCTCAGATACTCAAAACTCATCCAAACATGACCCTTAGCCCCCAACTTACCTGACCCTGCTTTGAGCTGAGGCTAAGACCTGATGGCTTCCAGATGTTCTTTCCAGCCTAAATTACTGTTTGACTCTGAACAGTTACACATTTCCCCATGTTCTCAGAGATATGCAGTCCCCCCTCTATACTACCACATTTGCCATTTTATTGACAACCAAGGGACAATTCTGAATCACTTTCTTTCTCTACTGGCTCGTTGCAGTCTCTTGCTACCCCCTTTCCCCACATGCTGCAGTTGGTCAGCATGAATTGTACACCCCCAGCTATGCAGTGGAGTGAGGATTATCAGCATTAGTGAGCATTAAGCTATCTAGAAGGACAAATGAGAACATGCCTGTGACATTCCAAAAAACAGTCAGCAAAACTTAGAGCTGTCCAGTGATAGTCAACCAGACCACATCCAGCTTACAACACCATTGCAACTTTTGTCTCATCATTTTTTAAGAGAATCATTCCTTGCTTCTGACTTGCAGTCTTAGCACTGCATCTGTGAGCAGTCCAACACAGCAGCCCTTGGCTTTCATCACTCTAGACAAGATAGTTTGCCGCAAGCTCAGTTCTATTGCACTGTGGAACCTTAATGCAATAAGTTATTACATTGGGAAATAAGCATGAGAAAATCTGACCCTTTCTTTCTAGAGCACCATATGAGAACCATACAGGACACCAGACAAATGCAGGGATGGTAAATTATCAGCTTAGAAAACCAAATCAAATTAGTCTACACATTTCAATGGCAATATTGACTCTTCCAGTTAAAACCAATGCTATATCCACTAGGTATCCACTAGCTCTCATATGCTTTAATCATATAACCAGCACTTATAAGAGCAACAAATGCCTACCTCCAGAAGAAGTAATAATAAAAAAAATCTTCCAGATGAAAATAAAAGCACCCTGATCACTAGATGAGTTTCTCCCATAGTGCACATTGACAATGAACAACTGATCCTATATAGCCGCTACAAGATACCGTTACTAAAAGCCAATCTCCAAACAGGTCACATCCTTAATAAAGGTTAGCTACAGAAAGAAAAGAGGTGCACAAATAACTATGTACATAAGTGGAACAGACAAAGCCTGCAAGATATGCTCTGCTATGCTCCAAATGTCCTTTCCTTTTCATCTCCTAACCTCAAAATGTTCACAAATATATTTTGTGTATGAAATAATGTCACCTGCAACTATTCCAGACACTCCAGTCTTTCTGGCGAGGCCATAGGGAAGACATTCTGATTCTGCTTCAAACTGAATGCTCATGCACCATGTAACAGACTTCCAGAATTTGTTTCTTCCACCTGGATACTCACTGATATCCTGACTACCTATTGTTCATCATCTGGTGTAGTAATGCATACCAGGAAAAACTGCTCTCTGATAGGTAGACTGTTATGCCGCCACATAAAAATCCCTTTGTCACAGCATCAAGTGTGATGTCTGAGACAACTGGTCTGCGTCACGTTGCTTTGCACAAAGTTTCCTGCAAATTTCTGCTCCTTTATGACAAAATATTAAAAGGAAAACCTGATTATCTTCATGCTTACCATATGCAGCAGATACGGACACAGATCTTATTTAAAGTTTTTGCAAAGCACTGTAGTCAAAGGGCCAAAACTTTTTCTTTTTTCAGCTTGCTGCTATTGTTAGCTTCTTTTAACTATTCACCCCTCTAATTATCAAGTTTTAAACCAAACAGAAAGATGTCCATGCAGAAACAGACAGAACTCAATAATCTTCACAACCATTCTGTGTGCACATGTAAGAAAATATCCAGTTTCTGCTGAATTCCTTCCATGAAGGGGAGAATTTGACTCCACCATGCATTGCTCCAAGCAAGAGCAGCTCTGCTACTCAATACATAATTTGGGCTCATTGACAGCATTTAATTTGGCTGTGCATTTGCCCTTTGGATAAAAATTATTTTCCAGACACCTATCTTAAATTACTTCTCAAATTCTGATTTCTTCGGCATTTCAGATTAGCATGTGAATATATTTTGAACTGCTATTTCCATTTGTGTGATCACAGATATGGAAGTCTACTGTTCTGTAATAAACTGGAAGGGTGCAATTGAAAGAGTCTAGGCAATAATGCCTGTCTTCAGATCGCACCTGAGTAGAGCAGAATGAGAGTTTATGATCTGAAATTCAAAAGCCTCTGATTGTCATTGCGTTTTAATTTTACTTTTGAGTCAGCTAGCCTATTAAAGAAGTAGAGACCAGCTATATGGTTCAGATCCATACACAAGTATCAGGTATCGATGTAGAATTTGGTTTCTGTCCAATGTACCTGTGTTAATACTGCAATGCCAGTAAAAGCAGCTGTATGTTGAAACATATTTAAATCTGAACTCATTTGAACAGCCCCTGAAATGTGCAAAGGAAGAGAAAGAAGACACTGATGACTCCGCCAGGAGAAAAGCACCCCATGTTTTGCCTAGTGCTAGTTACAAAACTCAAGTTTCCTGCAAAGAAGCTCTTCTTGTAAGAGCAGAAGCATTCAAGTGTGCTCCTATTACACTGGCTCCAGCAGGGGATTACAACAAACCAATTCTTGCCAATACAGCTACTTCCTGAGCAAAAAGGTTGCTCAAGATTCATCTTATGGGGAGTATCTTTAAGTTATCAGGCTCTCAGATTCCAAAAGTCAAAACTATCCAGCGGCCTCCAGTTTGCACTACCAACACTGCAGTGAGCCCAAGGTCACCTGCATGTTACAGTTAACTCTGTGCTGCATGTCAAACCTCACGGCATCACCCAGCTGAAATCACAGGTCTTCCCACTACAGCTTGATCCAAAGCCCATATAAAGCAACACAAAGACATCCATTGACTTTGTTTGGAGTTTGGAGCTGTTCCCAGAAGCACAGAAGACTCTGTGATAGCTCCCAGAGTCCTAAAAATTAGAGGCAACCCATCAGTTCTGGTTTCAACTAACAGAGATCAATGTTGCATATCAACTACAGGTGAGATGGCAGAATTATTATCCATATTCTTGGAGTGCTTCCATTTCGGTTAAATACTGGTGACAATTATATAATGTCACGATTCTGCAGTTTTTGTGATTTCCCACAATGCTGCTGAGGAAACTTAAAGGGGCTTCAGAGCCTATGGAGTCTTCAGTTAGTTTTCCAAAAAGTCATAAAAATAAAAAAGCATTTTTGGTTTAGCACATTTTGTAACCCAAAGGAGAAGTAATTTTATACCAGAGATCATTTTGAAATATGCTTAAGTATTCACTATGCATTCATTTATCTTACAGAAAATGTCATAATTTTTCTTGTTGTGTTTAATACAGCTAGTTAATTATGTAAAATCCCATCCCATCTGCTTATTCCTTCACACAGTGAAATCAGAGGGCTTGATTCTACAGTCATTACTCACAGAAGGAGAGGCATTGATTTAATGGACTTCCTTGAAAAGGGATTACAGCATAGGATTCTCCAATATTGATTATGTGACATCACAATATTTCCCTTAGAAGCAGACACTGATGACTCAAGATAATCTCAGTACAAGATTAGGCAGGGGCAGCCAAGGTAGGGAAAGAAAATTATATAAAAACCCCAAACCTCCCGATTTACAGTAAGCTGACTACAATAAAATATTTGCTATGGTCTCTGTTTTGAATGAAAGTTCTCTTCGAAAAAATATCCAAGTGACGTTTCTCCGTTTCATCTCTCACCCTGCTTATAGTTACCTTCATGAAGCTATTGTGAGCTAGAGCATTTTTTGTAGGTTAATAGGCTGTCTCTGAAGGGATTAAAGTCACATGGATTATTAATTATTTTTTGATGTTTTAAACTGATGTAAATGTCCAGAAGCTCTGATGAGCAACATCCTGTAGAAATCAATACCGAATTAAAACAAAAGCAGCAAACCACCACAACAACAAAAAACCCTCTGCTCAGCTCCTGGGGGAAGCAATTGTGACTTGTTTCTGTTTGGAAGGTATGCCTCCCCTTAGAGAACACCAGCAACTGGCATACATGATAATCATTTCTCAGTTATCTAGAGCGTACTTATTTTGATGTGTCTATCTTTCAGACTTCAGGCAGAGTCTGCCAATATTTTGCATACAGAACAAAGCTAGGCACAGCAGCACTAAGCAAATAATAAATAAATTAATTTCATTGCTGTTGGAAAATGTTAGAGCTGCCTTGCAGCACTTTGGGAAAAGACTAATTAGCATTCTTTCTGTGGATTTTTTCCCCCCACCAATCCTCTCTAATATTCTTCACAGTTTAACAGGGTTGTTTTTCCTTTGTTTTTTTGGGTTTTTTTTTTACTCAAGTCTAAGATTTCTTTGCTGTTTTTAAGTGGAATGAGAGCTAGACCCTTCTCATTTGTTAGATCATCAAGGAGCAAAGATTTTCCGTGTTAAAATTACTTCCACATTAAAATGACTTCCATATGAACAAAGAGGAAATGGTCCCAAATAGCTCTGGTGCAAATAAGAGACACATGCCAAACAGCAGATCACACAAAGGAAGCAAGGTGATTGGGACAGTCTGGGGTCTGCTCTGGTGACTTCCCACAACCTTAAAGAGCAGCCTCTTCTTGGCTGATTCTAGGCATCTGTCAAGGAAATGATTGAAAGCTGTTAATATATGAGTTGCTGATGGACAGCATTGTGACTGGAACCCACCTCTCTTATCCCAAAGGCTTGGCTTTGCATTATATAGTCAGAAGTCAACATAACTGAACTGCAACATGTGAAGGACCTACTTGTTTAAACACTTCTGACATGACTAGGAGATCTATGTCTCAACCACCTAAAGAGCACCGAAGCCAAATCATTTTAAAATCACAACTATTGGATTGACAAGCAACATTATCTGTTTTTTCCAAAGTACTTAAAAAGGCATTTAGGATTTTCATACCCCAAGAGGTTCATATCTACCAAACAGCTATCTCATGTTAAATCTCTGGCTGACATAGAATAGCACAGAGTTTTTTACTTCTGTTACCTCCATTCAGCTCCTATGAAGTGTTCAACCTCAATTTTTCAATCCCCAGTATTATGCTTTCTACTTAGCCACAGTGCCTATCCCACATATTCTCTTCTCACCCATGCTGCCACCTCAACAGCATTTTAAAAGCTGAGTCTATTAATTCCCTTAAAAACATATCTCCTCTCTCTTAAAAACATATCACCAGCTCTCTTCCCTGCTACTATCAGTTGTGTCACCAGCTTTCCCATCACTGGTTCTTACTGTAAAACATTTCTTCTCTAAATACACACATATAATAGAAGAGAAAATGTAAAGATAGCCATAGTAATTTGAGTACAGCACATGCTACTTTTGCTCTTGTACAATGTGCTATCTTTATGGCGAGCCAGACATGATGCATATCATTTTATTTCTGGAACTCCTTCATTTAAAAGCCACTGTAATTTCCTAGAATGAGAATGAAGGTGTTCCAGAAATGAAATGCATCACATTTGGCTTACTGTAAAGACAGCAGACTTCTTCCTTAGGAGTTGGTCCCTGCACTAGCTCTATTCATCTAAGATTACACAGTACTATGAAAAGCAAGGTAGCCTTTCTTAGTTTTCTTAGTACTCCTAGGTACAAAACTCTGTGTAAAGATTTGATAAATGTTAAAAATGTTTTAAATTTAAAAGTTTATTTCTTCCTTTACATTGCAACCAACTACATAATTTCAAAGAACACCTAAAACCAAACTTAATTATGAGACTTTAAAGTTGTTTAGCAAAAAGGCCTGTTTTCAAAGCTTTCTTTTTTTACATTTATTGTTCTGACCCAGAACTCTTGCCAGAGCTGAGACTGTCTGGTAAAATAAGTCTCAAGATGAGTTTAGACAAGCCTTTGTTCAGCTTAACATCCATTCTGAAGCTCTGTAAGGTCATTTTATGATCTGCCTGGATTGCTCTGTGTGTTGACATCAGAAATGCAGAGATCAGTGGGCTTCTGAAGTTCAGTCAGCACAGTGCCTGTGCGACCTTTAATGAATCACCAGGGGTTCACCACAGGTAAATCTTTATTTGGCATAGTCCCTATCTTAACCAGAATGAGGAATCACCCTTGAGTGCAGCTTCTGACTGAGGTGATACAACCTAGAAATTGCCTTAATGACCTCGCGCAGTTTTAATCCAGGGCTCATAACTCCTGCAGGGATGAAAGACCTTTTCTCAATGGTCCACTACCATTTCACCACAATGAAATCAGAAATTGGCCAGAATAATAGCAGACTCTTATTCCACTGGCAGAGAGTTTTGCAAGCATCTGCTACAGTTTCACAAACATGACCTGGCATCCAAACATCCTCTTCATTAGCCTTGCCCTCTAGAATCACCCTGGTCTAGAAATAATCCATGAAAATAATGAAACGAGAGAGAATATGACTTGTAGAAGTTTGAGGCTAAGGATGACCATTTCTTTTAAGAAGAAAAGTATATGCTTTTGCAGGGGGGGTTCTCTTCCATATGGCCTGATTAGTCTTGGAGTAGTGGTAAGTAGAAAAGTACAGACTGTTTTACCTCAGTAGCTCCCCAAATCCGTCCCATCATGAGGAAACCTGAAGTAAGTTTTGCCAACAAGAGTGAATGGGTAAGATTGGGGGTTTATTTTGGTGCCAGTAGGATATGGTTAGGAGGAAAAAAAAAAAAAAAAGAAACACAGACTTGTTTTCTCAATGAAAGTTTCAGCCAGCATCTCTTAGAGATAAGAGATTGCTAAAAGGACTCAGTACCATCATCACCACCAAAATTCACATTGTGTTTTTTGGGGTTTTTTTATTTCCAGTCAGAAGGAAACAGTGACGGAACACTGGGGCTCACAGCTATGAAATCATCCTTTCTCTTAAAAAGGTTTGGCCCACAAAAAGAAGCAATGTCTTGATGGTATGGATTTTGCTTCAGATCATTAAGTGCAGATTCTCTTGAAAATGCCACAACAGAAACACATTTCCTTTTGTTGGGAAAGGTTGTGCTGAGTAAAATGTTACAGAATCTAAATCTTTTTGAATGCCTTGGTCCATCTAAACCTGAATTTAAACTTCACTATGACACCAAACTCCATAAACTGATGTACTAGTCGACAGAAATCTACCTGCTAGACATAAAAAGTTGTCCTTGCTAAGAGAAAGAGGGTGTTGCCGCTTTATATGCAGAGCCTGATGAACATACATAAGACCTATATATACAGAACTCAATCTCCTCGAGAGACAGTTTTCACCAAAGAGTGTCATCCCTCCTACTTAGTTCTACTTGGAACTAGTGTGACAAGCTTTCTCTTTGTTTTCCTACCGACAGCATTGGTCAGACCTTCTTGGAAGTGTAATAGATTGTAAACTATGCCCCACCATCAGGTTTGGCATATTTAAGATGCTTTATGTCTTCTACTTAAGCTCTACCATGTTCCACAGAAATAAAACAGCAAGGAAACATTAAGTCTCACAGGTGTAAGTAACTAACAGCATGGGACATCTGACATAGTGGCCACACAATCTAGGGCAGAACTTCAACTGGTCAAAGCTCAGTGAGGACAGGACTAAGGAAAGGTTACTGTATTGAATCTAGAAAAGATGGGAAAGATAACATCAGTCACTGGGATCAGGAAACATGTCTACTTTTTATTGTTCTTTACTTGGCTGATGTACAGCTTTTCCCTTCACCTGTGATCAGCCATGCCTTTACCATGCCAAAATGAGCCAATTACAAAGCAAGCAGCTAAAGACTATGCCTTCCAGCCCTTCAAACTGAAACACCAGACAACACAGACCCATTGCAAAATGGCTATATTTTAACTAAGAGATTTGACAGAATGGCTGGAGGCTTTTCTCTGAAGCAAGACTTATCCCTGTTCCTCTGCCAAGTACTGTAAATCCATATCAGTATCTGAGCTTGCACACCATGCCTTTCTTCTGCTAGTTTCTGAACCAGCCATCACATGAGAAAACCACCAAAAAAACCCCAGAAATATAAAGGTTCAAGATTGCATTGCTGTGTTTCAAAAAAAGAAAGATTATGGTATTACCCTGGAGCACAGAAGGCTTTCACACTGCATTGTGAAAGAAGGAACTAAATATTACTAGCCCATGGGTAATAATATCAGGCACAAAACATGCAGTGTGTAATATCCCTGTATGATCTCCTTTTTGTCGCTGACTGTACCAGCAACCTCAGACAGCACCAGGATTTAGAGCAAGTTGGCACTATTGCTTTACACCCTGAAATAACAACAACAGAAAGGGAAGAGAAAATGTGCTTTGAACAGTTTTATCACCATGCAAAGTCTCCTGATGGTTTTACAAATTGCCAGATGGGTATATCAAGGCTACATCAAGCAGATACAGCTTAGCAAGTAACATTTGGGCTGCTAAGGCTGAAACAGTGGGCACACAGACATCAGTTTTGCCCATCTTCAGATTCATCAGTTCAACGACATGTCTTTCTCAAAGAGTTTAACTTCCAGGTGAAACATCAGTTTAATAACCAGTTTAATAGGAGTCTTTCAACAGGTTGGCAGAACTAAACAGCACAAAACTAGGGAAATGGCGTGTTTTAAAATTAGTTGCTTGCAATTATTTGCCACTGAAAAAAATATATAGACATTAAAGAAAAAAATGTGTATTTCAAGCTCAGGAAAATAGTCCTATTCCAGTGATTTGAAACTAGCACTTCTCTTGCTTCTTCAGCTTCTCCCCTGTAATCATGCTTACTTTGAGCATCCACCAAACTCTCAGTTCTTCTCCTACTGTAGTATCTAATAATAACATACAAGATAACTAATGACAGTAGACTTGCTATCCAACCAAAGTCATAATCCATGACATGAATCTGTGACATAGTGTTACTGATGCAGCACTGTCTTGAGCTACAGCTTTACCTTCCCTCACACTACAAAATTCTGCTAACGCTCATCAGCTTTTTTGTCATTCCAGTCCTGGTTGTTTTTTCTGGCTCAGAAGCAATGGTTTCTTTCCAACAGAATGAAAACCTGAGGCCTTTGCTACCTTCAAACATTACCAGATTTCTTGACATTCATTCTTGAGATCCATTACTTATAAGTATAGTATTTTACAAATTTAAACTACTTATCATGAACTGTGATTGTGGAATAAAACAACTACTTTAAACTGTGTGAACTTCTATATTCAGGAACAAACTAGAATCTTTACCTTTCTACTGGGCCATAATGTCTGCAGTCTTATTTAAAACCAAAACTGAAAAAAAAAAAAACAAACCCAAAAAAAAACCAACAAAAAAAACCCCACCAAAATCCAAGGAACAAATTTTTGTCTGTATATTAACATCTTATCTTGCATAAATGTATGTTTCAGCACTTATGAAAATGAGACAGCTGACAGTTGACTACTATATGTGAACAGATGCTGTGAAAGCTTCCCTTTAAATAGTTCTGTCAATGCAATGTCAATTTTAGAAGTGACACCGCTGCTGTTCTAGGACATGATCCTGCAAACTCTTATTCACACAGGGACTTCTGCTGATTTCCACAGAACATTTACATTTATACGACTCTAAGAGGTCAGGTCCTTGGCTGTGGAGTTCTGCTTAACAGTGACTTACAAATATACAACGAAGTTTTTAGTAGCACTGAACACTGTACATGAGGGCAGTGACATTTATAGTCAGCAGTGTTCACCTAGATGGCACACATATTTTCTTTTATAAGTTACACGAAGAATATTAAATATGCCTGAGAAATCATTAAAGGAGCAGCAGTGTAAAGATAGATAATGTCATGTGAAACCAACCTTGCAGTATGAAGCAAAACTTTGAAAAATTAATCTACCAAGAAGATAGGCTGAGCCTGAACATTGTACGGGGCTGATCAGAAAGCAGAGTTAAAACCACCGCGCTATATCACCCGTCCCTTTGTTGAATGCATTTTCACAAGGGTTCTCTTGAGGGGTGGGAGTGAATGAACGATGAGACATTTAATGGGGAACGCGGCGCGGCGAGCCCCTCCGGAGCCGGGAGGTGCTGAAGAACAGCGCGGGCCCCGGCACGGCACTGCCCGGCGGGCAACACCTCCAAAAACACCGCATGGCCCCTCTCTCGGCAACCCAGCTGAGAGCAAGGTAACCTCGGAGGAGGCAGAGGATGGGAAGAAGCGCGGCCGCAGCTTCAGCGGGCTGCCGGCACTTTCAGTGGGGATTTGGAAGAGGGAGCGCATCCCGCCGCTGGCTGCCTGCCCGTCGGATCGCGGACCGAAGAGTCGCACAGCCGCCTCTTTCCCCAGTCCCTCCAAATCCACTGGCAGACCCTGCGTGGTTGCCCGCAGGAGCACAAAGAGGAGCCAGCAGGAGCTGAGCCCCAGCCTCCACCGCCCCGGGGGAGAGGCGGAGCGGGCGCAGCCACCCGGCGTCCCCGGGAGCTGCGGTCCCGCCTGGAAAGCACACAAAGGCGGCACGAAGGGGGCTCGGCGCTCTCGGGAGCGGGGGACCCGCACCTCTCCCCTTCCCCGGCACTTACCTTCAGCAACACAAAGAGCCAGAGCAGATAAGAGCGGGCCCCCGGGGCCCCACTCCGGCGGCGGCCGGGCATCGGGGGGGCGGGCGGCCGCGGCTCAAGGGGTCGGCAGGGCAGGGGGGGCTGGTGCTCCTCTGCCCCTTGCCTCCCTCCGCTCGGCTCCAAGCCGTGCCCGGCAATGGCGAATTGCGGCAACATCAGGCAGCCGGCGGCGGCGGCGCCGACCTCCCCGCCGAGCAGCGCATCCTGCCGCCCCCCGCCCCTTTTATTTGGGGTTTGCAGCGGGAGGGAGGAGGAGGAGGAGGAAGCGAAGGCGGCGGCGGAGGGTGTCTCCCCTGCTAGGAGTTTGGGTGATGCACGGGAAGGGGTGGGGAGAGCCGCTCACCGGCTCCGGCAGCTCCAGCTTCTCGGAGGGAGCGGCCGCAGCCCCAGGCGGCAGGAGAGAGGGGCCGGGAAACGGTGGCTGCCGCCCTCGCTGCCCCCGCACTGCCCTACCCCGCCCTCAGCATCCCTTCCCCGCGAGCGCAGAGAGCCAGGCGGCAGCAAGAAACGCAGCCCCGTCTCCGCTCCCGACACGAACAGCCATCTCTCCCCGGCGTCATTTTTCCTGACTTCTCCCCGCCGCCGCGGGGACAGAATCGGGACAGAAATGCCGCGATCACGCATGGAGACAGAGAAAGGACGCGGCCAGCCGCTGCCCCTCACGGGGCTTCAGGCTTCTGCGGAAGGCGGCTGCTCAGCGGCTCCAGGAGCAGCAGCTGGCGCTCAGGCGCCAGCAGCAGACACTGTGGTTGGAAGCAACGCAGACTTCCCTACAGCTGTTCTCACGAGGGAGAATAAGCTTACGGGCAACTCTTGAGTAGTTCTAAGTCCAGGTCTAAGCCTGCCTGCACAGGATGGAGAAGAACCCATCCTGGCCCATGAGATGCTCAGGCCCAGTGATTAGATGGGTACATGGAGAAACCTGAGATCACATCCCCTGCTGTGTCTTCCCTCACACATCCCACTCTGTGATCATGCGAGTTGATCAGGGCCATCTCCAAACTTAAGGATGGGCAAGCTATTCAGCCTGCAGAAGACTCCAGGGGGATTTTATTGTGGTCTTTCAGTACTCGAAGGGGGCCTTTAAGAAAGATGCGGAGAGACTTTTTAGCAGGGCCTGTTGCAGTAGGACAAGGGGTAACGGTTTTAAACTAAAAGAGCAAAGATTCAGGCTGGATGTGAGGAAGAAAGTTTTTACAGTGAGGGTAGCAAAATATTGGCACAAGTTGCTCAGAGATGTGGTGGATGTGCCATCCCTGAAGATGTACCAGGGTAGGCTGGATTCTGGACTGCCTGATCTAGTTCAATATGTCTATGCTCATTGTGGTGGCATTAGATTAGATGACCTTTGAAGGTCCCTTTCACCCCAACTATTCTATGATTCCCGGTTTGCAAAAGTCTTGCTTAAGATGATGTCCCTGGGGAAAAAAGGGGGGGTGAGGGGGAACCAGAACAAAACCCCCAAATACCTATATGTCCCGCCTATTTGACCACTATGATGAAAATAGTCTTTCCAAAATGAGAAGACTACATCAGAATCTGGTTTGTCACCGAGCACAGTTTCACTCACACCAGTATAAATTAGGGTGCATCCTTGGTGAACCTATCGAAGCTATAACCAACACTGATCTCAACAAAATAGGGTTTTAAGTGTAATAAGGGCAATTAGGGTAATAAGCATGTCTGGAACATTAGATTCAAAGTTGCTCTGAAGTGTATTTGCAGTTCCATTTGTTAAAGTAATGGACCACCACCTCACTTTTCGTTAAAAAATAATTAAAATAGTGGCTGAAAGTAGATTCAGGGTTTGTTTTCAAATTTTCCAAGTCATTTAGGCAAGATGAACCCTATTACTTTCTTGTGGGAATATCCTTTAAATTGATCAATTGCAAACTTGTTTTCTAACAGCGTTACTAAATTAGACAATAATGAATCTGCATTTCAGAGCCCTGCAATGGCTTATACTGGGTGTATATTTGACTTTCATGCAGTTTTGTCCTTCAGCCAACACAACTGTGATTTCAAAGTGGCCAAAGCCAGGGAGGGATGTGCTTATTTTGCACTGAAATGGGCCCTTGAGCAGTGATTTGCCACACTTGATGGGGATTAATCCAGAAAATGAAGAAATTAAAGTCCTGTGTAGATACTGGCATAAAGCCCAAATTTAGAGCTCCAAAAGGCAAGTGCTGTTCATATCTTCATTTATAAGAAGCTGGGGACAGAGAATACCTACTCAGTGCTGCTAGTGCAGGACACAGGCCTCTCTTGGGTATCCATTGCTCTGTTGGTGTTCGGAGTATTATCTGAAATTGGTATGAAGGGGTTAACTGTAGCTAAATTTCCTTCAGTTCACAGGTTTAGAAGGAAGAGAGAAGTTATCTGAAAGGCAGAATAGTGAATTTCTTTAGGAAATTAAGCTTGTCACCAGTACTTGAGGGCTGTGGATTGAATTTTAGGCTTGGAACTTCTTGTTTATAAGTAAATTAAATTGTGATAGTCACTTATTTCTGACATTAAGATTGTACTTTCTGCAGTCTGTCTTCTCCAGCATGCCACTCATTTACAGTATTTAGATGTTGAAATGAAGATACCTAAAAAGCAAAAATATCTAGATAAAAAATTCTAACAGCATTTTAGCCTCAGAACAACGCCATCTGAATCAAAAAGAGTTGAAGTGAATAACTGCTGAAAGATGTGAGAATGGTTTCTGGAATGAAACCTTTAGCAAAGGACTAAGATCTGGTCCAGATGATGCAGCAAATTAAAATGCAGCCAACGGAATGCAGGAATTGCACCATTTTAAATTATGGGGGTCTAGCAGTACTCAACCTTTTCAAGACATGACAGTGCTTTGGAAGATGCCAAACAGAATGCTTCAGAAAATTAATTAATTAATTTTTAATTAAAGGAAACTAAAAGGTGGATTTTAGCAACTATTCAAGACTGTTGAATAGTTGCTACAGGGAGTAGAACAGTTCTTGCCAAGGAAAGCCTACACCTGAGCAGAGAAAGAAGGTATGATGTGCACAAAGCTAACAAGCAATACTAGAGAAAAAAGAAGCAGCAGCTATGAAAACAAGGGCAAACTTAGTTGTTTCTAGCATCTAAACAATAAAACCAGCAAGTCTATTAATAACAAAGCAAAGCTTGAAAAATAACATGACGCCTTGTAATATCCATGGAAAAAGAAACAGGGCTATCTGTAAGTGTTTGCAAATGGTCAGCTGGTGAAAGATACCAATACAAGGGAATTCCTGAAGCTCCAGAAGTCCTTTAAGCCCATATCCACTGGTCAAAAGTACACCAGCAGTCATAAAGTTTCCAAAGGGCTCTATAACCTACTACATCACTCCAGGAAGAAAGGAAGTACTCAGCTGCATACCTCACAAATTCATCTGGAATTTGGTTTATTTGAATGAAAAACATGCAAACATTTGAGAAAATGAAACAAAAACATATCAGCAAAGTGTTCAAATGGGGAACCCATTCTGGAGACAAAAATGGCCTTTTCTATATCAGATACTGAAACCTTCTTGAGACAGCGCAACTGAAACAGATTCAGTTTACTGATAAAAAAGTCTAAGGACTTATCAGTATGTAATTCTATATAGGACTAAGGTCCTAAATCAAGGACTATCTCAAAGCCCTGACCTTTGCATATGTGCAGCCCCTGCAATACAAAACAGCTAACTGAACAAGGAGTCCTTCACTCCAGCAGCCAGTTCTCGTTGCTCACAGAAGACTGATGCTTGTTAATCCCTGTCATCGTTTCCCAGAATTTATTGAAGGTCATGTATGGTATTACAGCATGGATATGCCCAGAACATGTTGCATTATGAGCATTTCTCCTTTTTCTGTTCTAAGGATATACTTGGAAGGCATCCTAATTTGTCATGGGCTATGATGTACATTGGGCTGCAGTGGTATCAGAGCTGGTTTAATTGACTTTGATTCTCCCTAAATCCACCTGGCAGAATTATGGTGAGGCAGAGAACTTGGAGCAGAGGGACCTGACAGCAAGGTGCCTAACGAGGTATTATGATACAGATGAAACTCCCAGAGTCCTCTCTGTGCTCACCAGATTTACTGCAAAATCTGGGGATGAATAATTTTATGATGTGCAATATGCAGGAGCATGATAAACATATTTCAAGGTATTACAGGACGCTATAGACAACTTTGTAGATCACTAGATGACAAAAATCATTCAAAGAAAACCCTCTTGCAAAAAAGAGCATCACCTACAAGCAGGACTCCACATCAAACACACTTTGTCAAGAGCTTCTCGAGTAGCTCATCAACAGTTTGAAGGTTGTGCTAGTGACAATGCTGGAGGTTTACCTTTAATTTAATGACCCAATGATAATGGCTGCTTGTAATCAGTGATCTAATGACTGTAATATCCCAACTGAACCAGCATTAATTACCATATTTCGCCACAGATTATTAAAGAAAAATAAAAATCAAGATTCTTTGTGGTTCAAATGTTTATAAAAGTGTTCCTGCTTGTAGCTTTCAGGTTTACAGTGAATTCTTCCCTTGCCCCAAAAAACCTCAAAGCAACAATCAGTAAGATCTACCGAATTTGTCTAGAGGGCAAAGCTGTGAGTTCCCACTTATTCTTAGCTGCAGTATAAGCCCAGATTTATAAGAAGGCTGGCAGGCTTCTGCAAATTGGATAAATATGGCTTGAAATCAGGTTTACAAAAATAAAACAAACAAATAAACCCCAAACTGTAAGTAGAAGTCCTAGTCCATGAAGTTTTTGAAGCAAAGCTATTTTTCAGAGACAAACATTTATATGAAAAAGAAGTGTGGATCCTTCCTCAATATATTCTTACCTAAAGCCCTTTAATTTCAACACAGCATTGAATAAAACAATAACAAAAACAAGTGCAAAGGGTAACTAAAATAATGTACAGAGGTTGCCACTTATGAGCTCAAGTGCAAATTTATCTTAGCTTTCTTATGTCCCACAGTCTCCCCAATAAACAAGTTGTCATTTAGGTTTAAGATCTGTCTTTTCATAACAAGAATGATTGACACACTTCAGATGTACAACCTGAACGGCTTCCAGATGCTTATTAGTCTTTCAATACAAGAAAAGCAGTGAACTATACCACAAAAGGTCATTCTTGTCTAAAAACAGTCAGAAATCTGTCTTTGGCATTGAAACTTTTCCTCCTAGATAAGTCTGAAAGATTTTGCCTGATACTTCTTTCCTTTAACACTGTGCGATGTTCACTGAAATAATGTATGGGAAGGAACTGGGTTTTGGGGGTTGGGCTTTTTTTTCCCCCAGAACGTAAGAAATAAACATAAAAGCCAGTGAGATTATTTAATATTTAAACAGCGTATGCAACTTTGTCTTAAGATGTTACAGGATGCCCAAGAAATAGAGCAAGTTCTATGAAAGGAGTTTTACATCAAGAAAAATATTCATACATGTTTACCTTTCTTGTGAGCTATTAAATATTTGATCAGCCCTGCCTGTTATCAGGAACCAGCAGATATATTTGATATTAAAAATTGCTGTAGTTTCTAATTGTGCTTATTTAAATTGTAGCCTCTCTGTTTCCGTCTAGATGCAGCTTGCTTCTCCATTTTTGTATGTGAACAGAGCAGGTCAAAGGCACACTGAGAGTGGAGAAAGAGAGAGGTTGGGTATTTCCATCTGTCTTTAACACCTTCCCCAGCCATAGAAGACACAACCTGCTGGGTAAATATTTATAATGGTAATCCTCAGTAAATCAACTGTATTTTAAACTGCAGAACCATCCAGGCTCTTTGTCCCCCTAAAAAGTGAAAAGAAAATCATCCAGAAGAGACTGGGTTCTGTCTCGCTCCACAGTCAGCCACAGACTTTAGTACTTTTCACCTCTAAAAAAGACTGACTTCCTCTGACCCTCAGAGTCTTTATTGATTCACAGAAATCTGAGTCATACTTACAGGAAACATTGCTCTCCCTGAAATTTACAATAGGAGCTGCAATTTTGCACAGATAACATCCTTCTTTCCTCCCCTGGCATCCATGCTCATTTTTTTTCTTCTGTCTTCATGGTGCAAGGTTACAATATCCCAATATAAATGTGCCGGTATTAAATCAGTGCCTTTTCACTCCCTTTTCCCAAATGGCCTCAATAAGCAGCCTTTTTGCATCAGTGATATTTGTTTCCTACACAAAGATAATGATATTACCTTCTGTGTACTACTTCCCAGCCACAGGTCTTGAAATATTTTTCAAAAGAGTAAGCATAGCTGCTCCCCTGGCTCTGCAGGTAAGGGAAGTATATAGCTCATGTGCTCTATGGCTTCAGAAGGCCACGAACAGGAGTACCTCAGAGTCAAAGTTTCAGCTTAAAACCAAAGAAGAAAACCCTTGTGAGGTCTGTAGTCAGATTTGTTACCTTCTCAGCAAAAGTTACCCATGGCTGAGCAGCAGCGTGAAATCCAAATTAAGGCAAAGGAACTGTTTCATGCATTGAGCTGAAGTGCCCCATTATTTCACCTGCTGCCTGACTGTATTCCTGCAGCAGCATCTGTGCATCTGTGCTGCAGTCCTTTTACCAGAGGTACCTATGGGTGGGGTCAGCAGCCCTGACCCAGCCTGGTGGGATACTGCTGCCAGCCCTGACTGCCTTCCTACTGTGCTCTTCCTTTGCAGTGAGATGCTCTGCTTAAAGAAAGGAGTCCTAGCATCTTCTCTCTGCTTCATGAAAACCCCAGCAGATCAATCAAACACCAGCACATGACTAAAGCAATCGGTCACACCGTTTGATTAATCATGTGAATTACCAGGTAACTCAGAGTAAACAATTTCAAAAGCAACTTACTGAGGAAAATGGACCTGCAGCTAGGTAAGAATAGGTCAAATCACTTGAAACCATAAATATATTCATAAAAATTGCATTTCATTCACAAACAATTTACTTCCTAGGGGGTGAATTTCATTTAAAGAAAAGAGAAAAGGCAAGATTCAGCAAGTCTATTATTGGCGCAGTCAGGTATTCTAATCACTGAGGAAAGCATTTTGGCAGGATTTAAGAGAATATTACATATTATATGTAAATAGGAAGAAAATCTGTAGATTTATGAGGTAAGGCAATAATGTTTGCTATTTAATTTCAGTCTTTAACATTTCAAGATCTTAAGGGTCAAAAAGACTGTTAAGCACAAAGAATGGTATTTTGCAGGATTTCTGCCTTTCATTTTTGCCTTCCTGTATGCTCTGTGGACCCATTCCAGAGTATCTGGAAAAAATGTCCAACAGTAGAAAGAGAAACAAAACCTTTTTCAAACATGTAAGTGTTAGCATGTGTTTACAGGATTTTCCCTCCATTTCTCAGACCCACTACACCTACTTGCAAGATCTTAATTAAAAATCATCTGCTTTCTTTTTTCTTGATCGTCTCTCAAGAAACACATACAGTCTATCCAGTTTGCATAAATTAGCACATTAATATGCAAATACATCAATTATGAACTTAACACACTCTCAGACTAATGGAAGTTGCATTATTGACTTCATCAGACATAGAATGCTTTGCTTATTTTTTGGAAAGTAATTTAATAGAGGCTGATATAAAGAATCAGCAAACTGTATTTTTCTAACATGACTTTCACCTCTACCAATACTGCTTCACAGTTCATATAGGAAGAAATGGGTGTGAAAATATGCTCAGACTATGTGGTTTGCTGTCCCTACCTTGACATCATCAACAACCCCTTAAATCAGAAGAAAGCTAGCAGACCTGAGCAAGTCAGTCAGGTAGCCATGCTGTTGGAGTGAATTAGGAGAATCAGAGCCCTTAGTTGCTGCCTTAAGCTGAAATTAGCCCCAGCACCTCTTTCTCCAGCAGAGCAGCTGAACTTTTGGGTGGGATGAGCATGAGTCCCTGTAGTACATTTGCAGCCATCCTAACACTTGTGTCTACAGTGCCTGCCTGTACAGTGCCTGCCTGTACAGTGCTGCCTGGGTATTCACTCACTGCCCAGCCTTACCAGGAGGATGCCAGGCAGCTTCATGTACCCCACCAGTCACTGAGCAACACCAAAGGGGTAACTCTGCAGGTAACAGCTCTGTCTGGGCTGTTAGTTTCATCACCATGCCCAAAATCAGTAAGTGTTTTTGATCAAGCTATTCTGACTAATGCTGGGGGAGGGCAGAGGATGACAACTCACTGCAGATATTCACCTAGGTTAGAGGAGGACAGCTGAGGGAGAAGCCAAGTGTCTGTCCTCTCCCCACGAAGCACACTCCTCCTGATGTCCTTACCTGGTCTCAGTGGGAGCACAGCAAGCACACCAAAAGCTATGCTCACACAGTGTTGATGGAATATGAGGACACACATTGCCCAACTTGAGTGCAGGTATCACCCTAGTAGAGTAGGGGAGTTTGTTCACTTATGGACTTCCTATGTCATAAAGGAAATCATCTGATGTTCTGAGTCTACTACAAGGCAGAATTTATTTATTTATTTTTTTTTTTATAGGGGAAAAACTCCTACAGTTTCTGAAAAGAAACCGAAGTTTGAGCTGAAAAAGGTTAACTGACATATCGTCTCCTGCCCTGACCCACATGGTCCGTACAGGGTAGTGTTGAAGTATCCTGAAGGAATGTGGGGAAACCTCATGCTTCAGAGGCATTTCAGATCCTAGAGGCTGTCAGTCTCCAGTGGGGGTGACAGGGGAAAAAAAAAAAGAAATATCCATCGCTGTTAGCATTCTGCAAAGGAGTCCCTACATTAGCTTAGCCGAGGTCATCAAATCCATGACAAATATGGGGCTCACTTTCTTATGCTCCCAGACAACCCACAAGTCTCAAAGTGCCAAATGAACTAAATTGCTATGAAATTAGAGTCATACAAAACTACATGCAACAATAAAACCCAGAACAATCTTCATTTCCATGGCATTTCTGTCATAATTAAAAATATTCATAGAGCTTTACAAAGCATGAAATATCCTTGGCATTTCCATATCATAGAGTAGAACCTTGGCACCAGCTTGGGGTGAAACTCTGAAGCCCCAGGAGACTGCACATCATACATCAAACAGGCACCTACAGAGTTGTTCGAGTATACACCAAATGCCTTGTAAAAACAGAGGCAGCTAAGAAATGGCTGGAGAGGCCACGATGCTTTTGGACAAGACAGCTCTGACATTTTCTGTCAGCTTAGGAAATCCACACAAAGCAGGAGGTAGATCAATAGTGTAGAAAACATCAAAATGACATTATGGGGACTTTGACAGAGGTAATTTGTTTCCAAGCATAATAGCTTCAGCTGCAATAATTAAATGTGGAGCTTTACTCAGGCTGTGCAGGGAAACAGACCCTCTGAAGCAGACTGCTAGCTGACATGACCTAAATACATGCACAGGGCTAAAACCAACTGAAAACAAAGGCACCGGGGTACAGTAATGCTCAAAACCTGACTATAACCAGAAATAACTAATAAAGGGTGATGCTGACAAGATCTGATATACCTTAATTCATCTATTCAGCAAAGGAAGTGGAAAATTGGAATTCCCATTCGAAATGTGAGAAGCATCATGACTGGTTTCTGGCAAAGGATTGCTCCATTAGAGCATCCTATTCCTGCAACAAACAAGTCAATGGAACACTTTATATGAGAAATACCATTTATTCAGTGTAAAAAGCTTAAGCTCCATAGAATTCATGTGTTCAAGCTGAAAATAATTCACATATGTTCCAAGAATACTTCAGCTTTGAGGTTCACACCTATTTTCAACCAACCCCCTCTTGGGCAGTACAACACATCCCCTCTCCAAGTCTCATTAGATATTTGCTCCAAGGAATTTTATTCAGGCCTGCTCCTAACTTAGGAAGCATGTTGATCTGGAACTGCTCGTAATTAAGGTGACTCCTTAGGTATGTTCTTGGGTATGTTCCATAGCACACATAGATGGTTAGCAGAAAGGCACAGATACATGGTGGAGTACAGAATAGTGAGACACAAATTTAAGTGAGCTTTGTTGCAAATGTTTGACCATGAAAGCCCTTGTGAGAGGATGCATATTAAAAAACAAAACAAATGCAACAAATGAAACTCTTCACTCTCTGTCCAACACTGAGTGAAACAAGCAATGATGTAATATCAAGGTGGATTTGAATGCATTGCCATCAAAGTAATTACATTTGACAGAGATGAGAAATGGGATCCTATTAGATATGGCAACACTCTTTATTGAAAAACTCTGACTGTGCCAGGAAAAAATACAGCATATTGAGGTCAGCTGGAATCCCTGTGGAAGGGAGGATGAATCTAAAGATGCAGACAATACCCAGGTGAAAACACAGATTTTCAGGATAATTTTCAATGCATTCTGAAACTCAGAGACTTATCTGCAAGCCTTCTGTGAATCATCCTCATGACACTGACCCATCCAACCTGAAACAAGGTATTTTAACATTTTAAAGGTGCAATATTGATTCAAGTAGCCAGCATGACAGGAATCAGAAAGATGGTTACTGTGCTGACAACAAGTTCATTGTTGTAATGATAGGAAAAAAATAAAAGCTGGACTGTGTAGCCACAAAGGCACAACTGAGCCTAAAAATGCGTGCTGTCTTCCGAGATTCTCACAAGCAGAATAGACATTGAAGATACCCAAGATAGCTGTGTGCTTTTCACTGGAAAGGCATTAATAATGTTGGAAAATATTTTCAAGAAAAGAGTGCAAATAATGGAATCAAAAACTTGCTGTTAAGATCATTAGCCATGCAGAATGCACACAGGTGGACATATAAGTTGATGCTGACTATTAGAAAGTCCTCACTCAAAAAGCATGAGGGAGCAAGAGACTGGCAGATGGCCCAAGGAGTAAGTGAAACCGCACTGTGTAAGCAGCAACACATTCAAGTCCTGCAGATTTCAAATGAGACGCAGGCTTATGTGGTACGAGGCATAGAGTAGAGACATAGCAGTCTGGGATCTTGAGATCGATCAATCACCATTAGCTGATGAAATACTTGCTTTTGCTTCTGCTTCTGCTTGTATGCAGTGCTGTAGAAAACCAACACACATATCTTAAATACCTTCTTTTGCCAGACTGGTTTTTTACAATACTTCTCTTTTGTGGTTACCACTGCTTTACCTGGACACAGCTGTACAAATATTGCTGTCTTTCATGATTCTTGTGCTTTCTAGCCATTTACACCCCTGTTCTTGCCTTATTTTAAGTATGCTGACCTACTTATTCACTTCATACTGCAGTTTCACTGAATACTGCTTATTAGTGTCTGTTAATGTAAAAACATCCTGCATTTTTTATATTCAGGCACTTTCTATGTAGTTATAAAGCAAAATAAAATCATCAAATGAGAATAGAATTAGTAACCAGCCATTCTTAGCGTTTTACATGCAAGTCTGCAAACTATTATGGCACTCAGTTTTAGTATGAGCTCTCCAATAACCCTGAAGTATTTGAATGTTAGCATCAGTGTAATCAAATTATTTTAATTTTCAGTAAAAATGCATAACATTAAAGCTCTATCAGATTACACTTTGTTTCCATACACCTTAACTTATGCCAAGCAATATTTTGACGTTCATTTGAGTATGTAAGAGAGTTCCGCAATATTAATTAAGCCTTAAAATCTCTCTCCATAATGGGAAAATATTACTATCTCCATTAAACAGATAGGTGAGCTGTAGTCAAACTGTGTTTAATGACTTGCCTGACTCAATAATAAATCCAGGAATAGAGCCAAGAAATTCACTTTCCCAATTCCTTCTGCTTTATCAGGGAAAAACATTCTCAGACTGGGGGTAAGTGTTGCTCTGGGTAAACATTCATGAACTGCCTCAATGCATGCTGTTGGTAAGGCACACATGTAAAATTCACTATTTTTTCTTTTGGTCACATATAAGGAAAGACTCCATCCAGCCATGTTCTAATTAATATAGGAAGATGGTCAATATAATATGTTGACATCAAAGCTAACATTTGCTGACAGTATATACCATCTTGTTAAACTGAAGGAATTAATTATAACAGTTTGTCAATATCAAGTTCTGAACTAGAGGCTCCCAAAGCAACGAATGCATCATTGCACCTTGTTTGATCTAATTTTCCTTTGCTGACAAAGTCAAATATGAATGTTTATGAACTATAAAGCTTTTCCAAATCCATGCATTATTGTCTGACTCTGTTTTGCCAAAGTAAAAATCAATACAACTGCAGCACACTAAATTAGACTAACTATAAGCTGTACAGTGAGCGTGTAATATCAGTGGTAGCCTTCTGAATATATTAGTGTCTTGCAGCAGAATTAATTAAATTGGTATCAAAGATAACTCTATTGCTTAATATTCTACAGTGAGTAAGGAAAACCCTTCAATGAATTTAAGATCCCCTCAGGAACATGAATGTCTTTGGAAACTAATAGTTGCTAAAGTATGCCTAGGCAAACTTGGCAAGATTTTAAAAGAATTATCATTGAACTGATGGGATATGTCTATGAATTCCTATTGCTCAGGTTAGTCCACGTGTTGGGAGAGACATTCAGAGATGTGCCTCTGAAGTTATACAGATGGGGCAAGGATGTACATTAGACTACTTTTATTCCACTACTAGGTGGATCAAAAATACAGGATTGTATGGATGTATAATCCATTCACTAAGTGCTACAAAAATTGACACTGACGGTATAAATCTTCTCACAGCTGTAGCCATGATGTCCCTCCCTCTGGAACTTGCTTGTGGGTGAAAATAAAGCTAAGCATCAAGCATAATCTTTCATAAAACTGAAAACAAGCTTGAAGTCAACCAATCCTTTATTCCCTTACTTATTAGGGTAAAGAAAGAGAAGAATATGGCTGAAAAAAAGCTTCAGTTCTGTTCTCCTGAACTTTGTTTTTACTCCTCTTATAGGCAGAAGTGCTGCAGCAGCTTCACAACAGCACTTGTTATTGCCAGGCTTCCTCCTCTCCTTTTTTTGCCTGTGTTACTCCACAGCAGTTCTGCAGGGAACGAAATGAGGAAGTGACTACTTCTGTACGCATAGATATGCTCACTACCTTCACACAATTTATTAATCTCTCTTTAGGGCTCAATTTCACACCTGACTAATTGCTTAGTTACCAAAGGGTCCTGACCAGTTATGTTTCGAGTACCTTTACCTGATGGAGAAAGGCTGGGGTAGGCATGTTTGCAGAGCCAAAGGGCTCCACCTGAAGATTAGGCAAAAGAAAGAAAGGAGACCACATCCAGGGAAAAGGAAAGCCTACTTTTGAGGTAATCCATCCACAACTGTGTGCTATTACTGGTTAGTGTGTACTAATCAGTAGCAACTTTTCCTAAATAACCTGTTTCCATAAACCTAGAATTCTAGTTCCTTTATACTCACCACCAAAAAGCTCAACATTCAATAATTACGGGGTATATTATTAAAAGATAAACCTAGGGATTATCCAAAATCCAACTCATTGATTTTATTTTCCACTTTAATACTTAAATACAGAATAAGTCTGTAAGGGAATCTGGTTGCTGAGGAAATATGAAGATAGCTGACAAAACTGTGACTAAGCTTGAAGCTAGCTGGATCCAGGATTTTGGCTGTATCCCGTCTCTATAGCACTCTCTGTGCTATACCCTTTGTCAGATATAGCAAATTTGAGAAATTATGTTGGCATTTATTTCTTCACAGGCATTTATCTGAGTTAAGCTGCAAATAGGCACAAGTGCCCATTGCACCCAGAGGTTAAGAAAGTATGTGTGTGAGCACAGATTACTTTACTTTGTTAAATATAGAAAATAATGTCAGAAGATGCTAAACAGTCTTACTGCAATTCAGAATCTTAATATGATGTATTATTTTTTGCATTACAGAATATTTGGATGTAAATGTGAGAGAAACAGGTAAGTATGTCGTTCTAACTATTGTCAGCTTCAACAAATTACAGTTCTTACTTTCCCTACATAAAGTAAGTACTCTGAGTAAGGACACTGAGGGTAGGAAAGTGGGGAAGGGATTCCCTATGTCCTAAATATCAGGAAGAGATCATTAAATGCTTAAAGAGTGTCAATGACGGTTTCTTCAATCCCAATTAAAAAATGATGAGACTTTTAAAAGAATCCCTCTACCCGATCCTCACCCCAACCACTGCAGCCTTCTTCCCCAGCATCTTAGTGGATTGTTCCTACCTATTGATGTGGGTGCTTGTCTCTGCCTCACTGAATTATGCAGGGTACAGAGAGGGTTACGTGAAGCTCCATCATCAGCCCGCTGCTGGGGTTCAACAGTGCTGTCAGCGGACTTGAATAACGTTTTCTGAAACACTGCCACCATGTGGCAATTAAAAGTACAACAGGTATAATTTTCTACAGCTGTAAAATCTGATTTTAGCTTTTATGGCGCATGAGACTAAAAAAAGCAAGATTTATGACAAAGAAATAGCTCCAATTAGGATATAGTAAAAAACCAAACACGCAGACACACACACACACACACACAAAATCCACACACTAAAACCACAGTGATCCTCATACACTCCAGTAATGTCACTGAGACCAGTTACAATGGTATTTTAAACTGAAGCATTACACCATTGTTTGCAATATTACACAAATATTGCATTATCAGAGGATGATAAACAGCCTTATGGAAATCTAGAATCTTCAAGTGATGTATTTATTTTTATATTACAGAAAATTTTGAAGTAAATGTGGGAAAAACAGGTAGCTATACCATTCACGCCCTTGTTCAGCTAAAAAAAACCCCACAGTTCTGATTTTCCCTACATAAAATAAATACATCTAGTAGGACTCAGGGAAGTTTTTAAGCAACTCAAGGAGCATAAGTCTCAAAGATGAAATGGTCATTTTACACTGTAAAGAAAAATATTTTAATCTCCGAGAAACCATTCTCCTCCTCTCCACAGAGACAAAAAGTCCAACCCCATGCATGGCATAAAAGCAGTGGATCTCATGCTGCTTGACCTGACAAGTACCAAAGCAAACAGGAAAAGCTGTAGCATTGTGACAAGAATTTAGTTAACATTCAGAAGTTGGAAACAGGAGAACTAAAGCCATGACAGATCCTTGCCCTGGGTGGCAGGGGCAAAATAGAAGTGCTTTCCTATCAGGCTCTGTAGCCAGACTATGCACATAGATGCAGCATTAACTCAGTGTAAAGTGTATATAGCTTTAATTTAAGTGATTCCTGACCTAAGGCTTCATCAGCGCTCAGCCTTAGTATTATCATAATGTAATGATGCCTATGGGATAACAGAAAGAAACCACGGCTATGGAAAGGGACCCTGTGAGATCTGAAGCAGTGAGGATGATGAGATCCTCTGTCAGTCCTTCCTAGCAAACAGCAGTGCTTTTCCAAGCCTCAAAAAATTAAGTGCAGTTGAACATTAAGCAGATTAGGGAAAACCCACAGAAAGTGAAACAATCTGGTGCCTGTGATCAGCGGTAAATGCGAGAAGCCTGACACAAGTTGCTTTTGCAAATCCAACAGAGGAAGCCTCCAGCGCCTCATTGTTAACACAGGGGCTGCTACTACCACCCAGACCAGCATCTGCTCCCAGCAGTAGAGGTGCTCATTGTTTCTTTCTGCTTCCCCAAGACCCTTTTTGGCCTATGTGCAGCCCCTTCCACTTCACTGCAAGTCTAGATAGATACTCTGGCTAAGGCCTTTGTGCAATATATTTTGGGGACAGGGCTTTCTCGGGGCATGTGGGAGCCTTTAATTGCAGTCAGGCCCGCATGGTTCAATCTGCTCCTGGGATCAGCCTTTAAGGACAGAAACATACATAGGTCTGACAGCAGTTTCTTCACAAACACCACAAAGCACAAGATGTTGTAACACCCTCTCAGACTGTCATCCATGGAAGACCAGTACCCAGAAAACCTCACCACATCCAGCAAAAGATTCTTGTTTGGAACTGTTGTCTTAGTGCAGTTGTGCAGTTGCAATCAAGATAGTAAATACAGGTGATGTGCAGAGAGCTGTGTATCGAAGTGTTCAATTAAATCTCTGCTTGAGATTTGTCACTCACCTTCAAGTAAGCCATCTGTAAGTGAGCTGATAATAATTCTGCAGCTTGGTCAGCAGGAAACTTGTAGCCATGAAAAGGATCCTAAGCGGATACTCCCAAGAAAGTGAGAGAACACAAAGTGAACACAATCAATTTAGTCATGCACTGGCAGGTGTGCTCATTTTCCTTGCTTCTTCTTTTAAGTTTCTTTAGAGAAGACATAAAACCAAATTTCTGATGACTCATTTGGTCACTGAGGATTCCACAGCTCTTCCTGTAAGACCAGCGGGCTAAGTTCATCACCACAGCCGAATTCTAGTCTGGACAATTGTGATCTAGCTCTTCAAAAAGCTCTTTGCTGTATCAGTTGGATGAAATACTCCTTTACTTCCCTCCTGTAATGAATTAACTGTCATCAGTAACTGCTGAGAGTGACCCTTTCCATTACTTTCAATTGTAATTAGCTGATAGTCGAAGTGGAATAGAGGCTTTAAAGAGACATGCTGAAAAATGTGACTTCAAAGGAGAGATTTAGATCTTTTCACTAAAGCCAGGAAAAATACATTTGTTTTGAGTGAAGTGATTCCTGTTCACCAGCCAGCACTGCTGGACCAAGCATCCATACATAGTGGCTGTAATGGGCTGTCTCAGCAGTGCTCAAGTACAGTTTGGCTCTGTCCTGGAGGAGATCCTGGCCCCAGCAAGGCAGGCACTCCTCCTCTGGTGGCAATTGGATGCTCATCTGCTAAACAACACGTGGCACAAAAGCAAAAGGTGAGGATAAGTTTGTCAGAAGAGCAGACAAAGAACAAATTAATTTTTACCATGCACAGACTCCGTATGTGTCCCTCTTTTTCTGGAACACACAGTTGTACTGCTTCTAAGTACACATAAAAGGAGACAATGAAAAGTGAAGTAAGTTGGAAAGGTCACAGTAGATTCAGTTAAAATATTCTGGCAAAAATGCACATTTTTATCAGCTGATGTGATTCACAAATTTGTAGTAAATACATGCAGTTATTTTCCTGAAAAAAAAAAAAAAATAAAGAAAATCTCAGATGATTGAAATTTTTTTTACTATTTCCATTTGCTTTTCATTTGCCATCTTATATTTGTGTTTTGTTTGGAAGCAAGCCTAAACCTAAAGCAGCAAGCAATCTAACAAAGATTAGTACCAGGAGAAACATTTTGATCCCTCTCCTTCTGCTTTTTGGGGATTTTGTTTTATGGAACTGACAATTTCACTTGCTTATTTTCCTAGGTCTCACAGGCAGTCAGTTACACAAATGGGGGGAAAAAAAGAAAAAGAAATGGAGAATAAAAATAAAAATGTCCAGAATCTCCTGCATACATAGATTTCAGCAAATACAGCTCCTGGTGCCAGACAGGTCTCTCGCTGGTACTACTGACTAAGTAATTACTTTCCTGACAGCCTTGGCATTTAACTTCATATTCTCAAAAGATTTCTGAAGGTGATGGGATAAAATAAAGCCTTCTTTTAGAACCTATGCCACAGCCTTCCTATCTGATGCTCTACAAAAGCACATTCTCAGAACAAAAAGCCAAAGTCTGCTAACATTTCACAGTGTAATATCACTTATTTACTGTATCCAATATTTACTTCACACAAAGACTGTAATAGCTGACCTCCACAATATTCTGAAGGCAGCACTTTTCTGTTCTCAATATTTCATTTCCAGAACTACTGAATGCTGTATTAGAAAATCAAGTTGGTGCTGTGTCACCCTTCAGAACATGTATCACTGATCTGGTTCACTTCATGAATCTGTCCTGATGTGTAGCTGCAGGACCACAACCAAAGATTCTTCCTGGACAAGTTCATTAATCTGAGCAACACACTTCACAAAAAATGGCTAAGCTGCATTCAGGGCCACGTTGGAACTACTCACTGGCTGAGATCTCTGCTAGGCTGGATAATTCGGTACCAGTCTCCAGCTGACCAAGAAGATGTGCTTGGGGTTAGTACGTCCTCCCTCAGATAAGGTAGTGGGGCGGCAGATGTTCATCTATGTGAATAAAGTTTTGGGTCCATATTGATGTCTATCTGCGACAAATAAGTCAGAACATGGAACTTTAATTACATGGATACATGGATCAAATGCTCTCATTTAACACTTAGGAGTGTGCTGACAAAATTGCATGTGTTTGGCAGATGCAATTTAGCCTCACTTCATTTGCTGTAACTTTCAATTTCAAAGAAGTTCTTTATTAAGATAGAAGACATTGTGGACAAAACTCTATTACATGAAGAATTCCTTCTGGGAAAATTCTCCAAACATAATGCATTTCTCTGAAGCATTTTGAAACATCAGGGAGCTCCTGGAAAGGTTTTCTAATTCTGTTTTGATTCCACTGGCTCCTACAAACAATACATTTCCTGTATACTTGACACTTGTCATTAAAGATTCCCTGTTATTCCTGAGTTTGCATTACAATTAATCCTCTTTCAAGCAAATCACTGCAGGCCAGATGTCCTCAGCAAAGCTTAAAAACATTAAAATGCATCCTACCCTTCCTTTCCCTTTCATGATCTGCATTCATTTTGACAAGACTGGGGATTTATGGCCAACAGAGGTTTACATATCACAATTCACAGGATGCAGCAGAAGTAAAACTCTAAAGCAAAGGCTGAAGGAACAGCATGGCCCATTTTCTTCTCCTTGGCCTACAGTGGTGTTACTAGACTTTACATCTCTTTAGTGAGCATGAGCACAGCCATGGCCTTCCAAGGAGGAAGAGAAAGAGAAAAGAAGAGAATTAAGAAATTTCAGGAGCACAATTCTAAAAAACCCAACAGTTTAATAGAAACATACCAATGTGCACCTGCAAATGATACAGCCAACATCAATCTGATGTCTTTGTCCTGAAATTAGGCAAGAAATATTTCAAGTCCCACAGAGAATCTCAAGACACAAATGTCATGAAGGTTAAACAAGTAAGAGACCATTGAAAAAGGAAGATTAAACAATTCTGAGGCCCTCAGATACTTTAGAAGGAGGGTTTAAAATTTGTTTATTTTGCCTCACATGCTTACATTCCAGAACAAATACATGAAGTACATGATTTTCACAACACGTTGCAATGGATAGGTTAAGCAGCAGTAATTTCAGTTAGCATACAACCTCTGTGTGAGCAGTGATGTTTTCAAAAAATCTCCAAGCTTCTGAAGATGGATAAATCCAGCATTAAAATATAACTTTGGAAGTCTAATTCATCTCTTCTTGCACAGCAGACCCTCCTTTGCCATCGCCATCTGCATCTGGAAGAGTAGAAAAAAATATGTCCACTCCTAATTAATAATTCTCAAATCCCTATTGTATATTATTACAAGACTTTCATCTAATAATAATAAAGGACTTGGAAGTTGTGTAGAACCTTTACAAGAGTGAGAGCAGTAGGACAAGAGGAAATGGCCTCAGGTGGCGCCAGGGAAGGTTTAGATTGATAGTAGGTAAATATTCTTCACCAAAAGGGTTGTCAAACATTGGAAATGGCTGCTGAGGGATGTGCTTGAGTACTAAATACTTTTTAAAAGACATGTAGATATGGCACTTAGGAACATGGTTTAGTGGTAGACTTGGCAGTGCTAGGTTTATGGTTGAACTTGATGATCTTAAAGGCCTTTTCCAATCTAAATGATTCTACAATTCTATATCCAAAAAAGTCATCCATTTCCTTAAAAAATGTTTTTTCACAGTCAGAAGAGGCACAGCAAATAAATCTTTTTAAAGCCCTACAGGAGAAGAACTCCTCCTACTCAGTTTTCGAAGTGTAAAAATAAGTTTTTGGGGGTAGTTTCCCCACAAAGCATGTTGTGAGCTGCATGTAACATTTACATGCCAGAAACCAGTACCTGGTAGGAATAGCTTACTTGTCCTATCGTCATATAATCTTCAGCACCTCCACATGTGCATTATTTTATTAAGGGGATAACTATTTTACATAGCAGCTTTGTAATACTTTGTAATTCACAATACAACACTATAGGTGATAATGTAGCCTAAGAGCAATAATTTGCACATATGTTTTGGTGTTTCATCCATAAGTTATAAAAGACTTAGTGGTCATCTGCCAAGCAAGGGATAACAGTGTCTGGGTGTGGATCAAATTATATTGTCTTCTAATCTTTGTTATTTCACTATTAGTTTGAGAAGAAATGAAAGTCACTTTGAAGGGAGATGAGAGGACAGGTACAGGAAAAGAAAGGAAGAACTGTGTAGCATCCTGCCTATAAAGTATGTTTTCTCTGTGAGAAGAAAACATGGCGCTCTCCAAAGAATGGGGAGCTAATGCTGATGTAACCAGTGCAGCTTCTGCCCTTTGCATTCTGATTCCCACTAATCTGGCCAGTCACAGGCAGAATTGGCCTAGAAAGAGACCCAGCAGTTGGACAAATCAACTGGGGATGAATACCCGGAATAGTTGGAAGCATGAGAATAACCCCAATTCCATCACTCCTTGGACTACACAGCAGGTACATTATCATCCATAGGACAGAAAATGAAAAATTCCTACTTTATTTTTTCCCATAAAATCAATGTTTTTGTAATACTTCAAGATCTTTTTAGGGTTGTTTTCATAGCACTCCCTAACAGAGAGCATCAGCCACTTTCCCACCTCATCTCTTTTCACACCAGCATCTCTCCCGCTGCAGCTGACCACTCATCGTTTTGCATCCAGGCAATATGTCCTGCAAGCTTTCCATCTGCTTCCTTTGTTCTTTCCAGAAGAAAAACCTGGTCAATAAAATGCTCGCAAAATAATGCAGATTTTTATGCCAGATTCCAGACCTTCAGCTGAAAGAAGCCAGCACAGATTCAGTGAAATCAATACATTACATGTATTTACTAATTTCTCTGCATACCACATGGAGGGAAGGTAGCCTCCTGAAAAGTACCAGGACATCCCACATATTATACCATGCACCTTTTACAGTGACCCCAACCAAATGTGATGACCCTGCAGAAATGGAACACAAGCAAATTCAATACTGCTCATTTCTTGGAGCATTTAAATACATCATCCACCTCTTACTTTGGCTTCTTCGTATGTCTGAACGTGTACATAATAGGTCTAGTATATATAAATATTGTGTTTGTATACCAGTGTGGTGTTTTGTTTTATAATTATTTTATTTCCCTATTCATTCTTGCATTTCATTCATAAGAATGAAGGCATAGAAATTATGTATTACAGTAGATTTTTATATTGAATAAAACTATGAAGAAACATGAATATTTATTAAAAATCTGTTCTAAATACAATACCATTGAAGAAACAAATATATCAGTTAAATTCATGCTTTGATGAAACGTAGGTTCCACTTGAATATAATTTTTAACTGTGGTCCGTGACTGCACTCAGAGATCTGTCAGTAACTGGCAAATTCTTTTCTGGTGTAACTCACCTGAAGCCCAAATTCCATGCAGGTATGACTCAGGGAAGTCAATGGAGCTATTGAGAATCTGACATGAGAGTGGTGTGTGACTCTAAATACTTAGTTAAAATGGCAAAGAGAAATTTAGACAGATCACCAACACTGTTACCTTACCTAAGGAAGGAACTGGAGATCAATGATTACCCTCCCCTAGACTGGTGAAACTCGGGTTTTACGAAAACAGTGTTTTAATTACCGGTGTCTCATTACAGCTTGTGTGTGATGCACAGCTGAGGCCCCAGGCTGTGCAGGGCACACTCTCCCCTACCATTCAGGCATATGTCCCGGTCTCCCGGCCCTGGCAGCGCGGCGGTGGCCTCCTCAGATTCCCTCCAAGGCCACCCGCAGGTGGCAATGTTGGATCGCTTTTTAAGGATTTCGTAACATCGTGGCCTGAAGAGGTATCACAGTCGCGGTATAGCTCGTGTTTTCTATTTCTTTGATTGCTTCTTGCTTATTTTTATCCAACGCTAGCCACCTATCATAAGACACATTCAGTGTTGAATTAATTTCAAATTTTCTAATACTCGTTATTTTTCTATCACATTTCCTCTCATTTACAGGTTTCCTGAACATGTTTTCTAGAATGATAAAGTTTTTGGAGTACGGAAGAATAAGATTTCATTATTTTCTCTTTTTTCTACTTTCTGTGGACTATACTTGGCCAACTTTGGCAGGCACAAAGGATATGGAATTAGCACTCCAGGTTCTACATGCTTAAGATTCCTTCAGGCCAAGGATTTATTCCAGAAGCCTTAATACTTTAGGCACTGCTACAAGGAGGAAATAGTATACATAATTTCCCTTCCTTCTTTTTCTCTGCAGGTGTGCAGCTGGTGGATACTAAGTCCCCCTAGACCTCCTTATCAACCCATATCATAGAATTGATCCCTGTTGAACAGTACATGGTTTTAGTCTTCTATATCATCATGCCAATCAAAGGTACAGAAATTAAATTACAAATGCAGCAGTGTGGCCATGGCATCTGTGCGCACACCTTATCATGCTACTCCTGATGAACCTACCCAGGGACTCCAGAGCCTTTTGGACTCACAGGCGTGGGCAGAGGAAGCACCAAGGTCAGCTTAGCTGGGATACTCCTCCTGCTTCTTCACCCAAACCACACACACACACAGAGATCAATTAAGAGAGTAATTGGGAAGTACAGGGCACCTGTCTTTCTATGGATTAACGCTCTGGTGTGGCAGGGATGGGCAGTGCAGTGACAGCTGCAAAGGATGGCGCACATACGTGGTTCACAGGGCTGGAAAGGCAGGCACAGGCACCTCAGGCATGCCCATGGCTGGGACCTGATGGCTAAAGGAGCATGCATGAAGGTGAAAAGGCTGTGCTTCTTCCTCTAGAAGTTTATAGGTGGGACTCTGAGGACAGCAGCAAGGAAAGATAACAACATTGTGAATCCCTACAGAATTTTTGGCATTGTATAGGAATGAGGAGTGTACAGCTGAGAGGTGGAAAGGAGCCTCTGCCCATTGTAACACCTCCATTGGAAACTGCAAAGATTGTACATACCTCGGGACCCCAGCTCTTATGATTGGCTAGATGAGAGAAGGATACTTCCACCTTCTTCAGTGGAAGCGCTGGAGAGAAACCAGCAGTCACAGCTTGTGATTAACTACCACAGGGAGCAAGGGATTATTTTAAAACCTCTTAAACCCTTTTAAAATTCTCCTAAATCTAATATTTCATGTGCAGTGAAGAGCATCGGCTTACAAATATTGCTAAGTTAACACTCATATGCTGTGGGACTTGCAAGAAGATACAGTGCATCTTTTGCATTTTGGTTACTTTGAAGCTATTTCAAAGTGTCTGAAAGATATTATTTCTGGGCAGTCTCCCAGTGCCTTACCAGTGTACCACTGCAAAGTCCACATCCCGCTCCAAATATGCAAAAAATAAATACAAATCACAGTTATTCCATATTACACAGATTCAAAAGCTTTTGAGGAACAGAAGTAAGCCTCAGAAGTTGCTAGAGGATGGGAGGAGAATAACTAATCAATTCAAATTTAAGTATCAAATTGAAGAGCCTAGTTACAAGCAGGATTATGCTATTGGCAACGGAGACAACTACCATTTTGGGGGGAAATTCAGATGTTAAACTTTCTACAAGGACTGTATTAGAGCTGAACAGTGACTAAGCTTCTAACACAAGCATCTCAGGTAGCAGGAATTCCTGCTTCCTCAGCTCTTTTTCTTCTGTTTCTATAGAAAAACCATCACTTATCTCTGTGATTCTTTTCCATTAATTTGCATCAACTTGAGAAAAGCAGTACAGAAGCACTAATAACGACTAGTAACTGCAAATCACAGATCAGAAAAAAAGACCCCAACACAAAACCATCACCATGTAGTTTATTTCAGCTGTGTAAATTATACAATGTGAATATTGCTATCCCATAGGAGGATATGCCAACATTTGAACTTTTGTTTCACACACTCTATAAGCAGTAGGACTGTGATCAGGAAAAGAAACTTAACAGTAATCCCACTCTCAGAAATCCTCTAGAGAACTTGCTGCTGAGAAACTCTATGCTGAAGGCTGCCAGAAGCTCTAATCAGCTAATATATCAAAGCTCTGATGTAGTCTGTCTACTCCCCCAATCTCAGCAAGACATAAAAATAATTCTCATGGGTCAAACTACAAATGTAAGAATAAGCAAGAAAATATGCATTACTACACTCTGCAAGACTGTGAGTAGATGATGGTGATCAAGACAATGCTTTGATGCTGCACCCAATACATTCTCACACACATTTCAGATTCTGTGTTTCTTGAATTTAGCATCGGCACAGAAAGCCAGAGGTGAATGGAGGCATGGTGCTCACTTCCGTGCTTTATGCCAGGCAGGCATGCTCACATTTTTGCCTTTGTTGGGATTCAAACAGGGTAAATGGTCATAGTAACAAAGCAGTTAATTTTTCATGGACTGAAATGGTAAACTAGGCTTTTAGAGTCAGGAGACATTTCTTCCTTTTCCCATTACCAGGCTTTAAAAAGTCACACGGTACCAGCCAAGGAATCACTATCAGCATCAGGCTTAAGTAGTGCATGTGATTGTTGCTGTACAGCTCCTTCTCACTGGTTTTACAGTTTCTCAAATGTGGAGAGGGATTATACCCCTGATTACACTTTTATTTTCATGAGTCCATCTGAGTTAACTTTCTGAAAATATCAAGTTATTCAGCTAACAGCAGAAAGAATCAAAATAGGACAACTCCATGATATAATACCTTTCTTTCTTTGTGTCTTGTGCTGAATGAATAGCAATTTCAAACATAACCACCCAAGAGGGAACTAGCTTTCCACTTAATGTGGAGTATATGATTAACCTCAGTTTGCCTGAAGCCATCAGAGTACTGGAAGGCAGCCACTTCTGGAGCATTGTACCCATGTGCTTGAGGATCACCTCCCATCCAGAGCAAGTAACAGGTAAAAGTCATAGGATGGTCTGTATGAATCCTTCAGTCTTCTTAGGCACTATAAACCCCCCCCAGGATTTAAGATAAGTGCAGATTCCCTTCTTTAAGAATGCTGCTAATGATAAGGGCTCTAATGGCGTTTTGTGTGTGCTGGTTTTTTGTTCTTGTTGTTGTTTGGGGGATTTTGGTTTGTTTGGTTTTTAGCAGTGGCAGAATTTCCCTGGCAGGTGTTTTCATCAAGACAGCACCATTATCCCAAGTTGGATGATGGTACTTGTACACAGGAAACATTACTTTCCTAACCAAGTAGCCAGCCCTATAAGTTTCTCTGAGGCTGATTTTAGAAAATATTTTTACTCACTTGAACTAAAGCAACCCTGGAATATCCTGTGAACAAGTGGGACTGCAGGAGGCGATAGGTCAATAATCTTCAATGCATTTTACATAACAGATCAAATAGCTGTAAATTGTCCCTGAGGTGGGCAAGATTAAGTTGGATAAGAGCAATAGCTGTGGTCATACAGAGCTTCAAGACTCTGTTTCAAGTCCAGGCTTTGTGGAAACCAGTAATAAAACATTGGAAAAAAATGCAAAAAGGTTTCAGATAATTAGAACCATTTATTCAGTGGAAAAGGGCATGAACTGCATTTTCTTAAGGAAAAGCAAATGTAGAAAGACTACTACTAGCATGGTTGGACTCCAAAAGCACATCTTCCCTATTAAGGTTAGATGGCTCCCATGTGGGTAGTAGTCAAAAAGACTCTTGTTGGTTGTTTGCTATTTATGCTTATTTACTGCATATAATGAGGTCTGGCATAAATGAAAATTAACTGGCATGCTGCAAAAGTTTAGTTAGTAGATATTTGGGTGGTCAAAGTCTTGGGGGGGGGGCTTGCAGTAAAAGTTAATTCTGGGGCAACCTTTGCTTTGCATAATGAGAGCCTAAACAGCTGGAGGTCTATCTGAAATCTGGATGTAGCACTCCAGCAGCTTGAGGACCATCTGCAGTTATTTTCATTCATGTCTTCCTCTTAATCATCTTAAAGATTTAGTCAATATATCATCCAATGGAAATGCTAAAATATCATGAGCCATAGATTCTGAATTAGAAATTCCTGCAACACATCAGTAATTTATATTTAGTTTATAGCAGCACTTTTAAAAGAATCTTATTAGAAAGATGTCCAGTTTAGATTAAGACATAATGAGACAGTCTGTTTAAATAATTTGAAAATTAGTTCAAATCTCTGTCCAAATACAAATGAAATGGAACATGAACACTTCTGGAGCACTGAGGAATTCAGTCACCTTCTTCACGCTGTTTTTCTTCCTCTACACGTGCTCATAAGTAGAGACATCTCAGACGAAATATAGATGTAAACTGTCTGGATCTGAATATCCTGTCTCAAATGCTACAAACCACAGCCCCAGATCCAAACATCCAAGGAAAAAAGAAAATTTGGATCCCAGTGCAAATCCTGGGAAGCTCAAGGAGTTCTTAACCAGCTCATTGTGAGCCAGCAAGTGTGATTTCAGACTTGAAGCTGAACTCTGACCCATATATGAGCTCTAGATTCCTGGGTTATTTGCACAAATCACTCCTTATAAAGTAAGTTTTTATCACATCTGGTGTAGAAAGGAGCATGCAGAATCCAAAACACAGTGGTCCCAGAGCAAGCACCAGGCATAACTGGCCCTGCAGGACACAGAACCTCACATAGGCCAGTTATGGGAGGAGGCAGCATGGTCACTCTCTCACCCCAGGGGCCATCTATATATATGTAGGACTAAACTGATTGTGCACCTTCAAAACTATGCAAACAGAAGAGTACTATATACGACTAAAATAACTAGATAAACAGTAGAGGTATTTATTTGAGAAGAAAGCCAAACAATAACTTTCATATCCAGAGATCGAATGTGGAGGCATTCTTGTATACTTCAATTTTATTCTAACTTCTGACCTGACAAATTCAGATGGAAAAATTAAAGGCAAAAAAGGAATTTTGCCACAGCAAAAATTTTCATTCTCAAAACTATGTGTTTCAAAACCTATTTAGAAATTATTTTAATTGGGAAAAAAAAAAAAAAGGTTGAAAATGTTTAAATAATAGTTAAGGTATTTTCTTTTAGCAGGTTTTGCTACAGCTTCCCTACTAATCCTCACTAGATTTCAGCAACCCAGTGATACGCTCACAGCCAGCATCTTCTATCTGTCTTGAAAGTTCAGCTCATTACCAGTCCTTATCACGTGACCAAGGGTTCAGTCCTGCAAATTACTGATAGACACTCAGGCCCCAGTTTACAAAGTATTTGGGCAGACATTTGGCTTTAGTGAAACTGCTGATGGAGTTAGAGTTAAGACTTGATTACTGTTTTGGATCAGGGCCAAAGCAGGTTTTAATTTTCAGGATTAAGTCCTAAATCTCCCTCCAGAAGTGATTCAGTTCCAGTTCTTTACCCATTGTTTTGTTTCTCTGAATTTCTTCATTTGCTTTTATCATTTGGATGAAAATCAAGGCCTAAGGCCTGATTCACTCATACATTTTTGCTCTTTTACACAAGCCAAATAACTTCAATGAAGTGTCTTAAATCTGAGAAAATGGTTATACGGGTGAATGGATGTGTTTATGCACTGCTGGTTTCAGGCAGCTGGTCACTAGGGAAAAGTCTTTCCTTTCGTAGATCCTACTGTACAGTTACGTAAAACTATCACAAAGTACAATTTTTCTCCCCTTTGTGATGAGAGAGAAATAAAAGGCACAGGCTCTTTGGCAACAAGACAGGCACAGGATCTTCCTGACTACAGCCATAAACTAAGAGGGCTTAAACAAAAAAGAAGGCAAAGGAATTAAAATCCACTAATATATTTCAGTAAATTTGAGAGACCCACAAGGTTACAGGAAATGATAAACTTTTAGATGCAACAAGTATTTAAAAAACATAAATTCACAATATTTCTGGCCAAATTCACTGAGTTAGAAATCTGTGGTATACCAGGGAGTAAATTCTCATTCAAGTATGAGGTGCTGGAAAATTCTGTTTTCTTTTAGTCTAGTTGAATGCAAAACATGTCAGCCCTTCACACTGCTCTAGTCTTCAACCTGCATGCATCCTTACCATGTTTTCTCAGTTTAAAATTATTTGATACATATTTCTGAATAACATACTTACTCCGCATTAATGGGTAAAACCTGCTCTTTTCCTGCCTACTCAAAAGGATGCAGAACAAGAGAAGGAGTCTCTTGACTTCCTTGAAGTTTCTCTCCATAGCTCTGACAGTAACTCAGTCTGAACTTCACCATGTGAATTTGCAGCTCACAGCAATTTTTGCAGTTAAATTGAGGAGTAGAAAGTAATCACATCTCATGGCAAAGCTGGTCAAAACTTGTCTCAGACAGGCTGTGTAATAGAAAAACTGCATAAGAAGCAAAGTAAATCCTTTCAGAGTCAATCATGATTTAGGGAAAGTGCATCATTTGACAAAACCTCCATTCTTTACCTGCTGAAATACATCTTTCCTAATCTAGTAAACAACAAAAGCAGTTCAAGTTAGCTTTAAGACAAAATGAGCCTAAGCACACTGTTCCTACTTTCATCTCAATAGAAGTGCTATAATTCTAAGTATCTTGTATTTTTACTGTAAATACAAATTGCTTCTAAAGTAGTAAATAATTCATTAATCTGGTTTTGTTTTAATGTGTTGGGCACTTAGCTGGTCTTTTTCAAAGGGTTACTACTTAACTATCCTACAAAAAGCAAGTGGGTATTGTGCAAGTGCAGAGTATTTCTGTGAGAAAAGACTACTTCTGTCTAAAGTAAATATAATTAAGGATTTTTTATACCATCCTTCAAAAGAGAATCTGCTTTAGTGGAAGTTTATGATAGGATACCTGTGAATTCTTTATTGTCAACATTAATATAATCCTATGCGTATTGTTCCTTCAGGGTGTATTTTAACAAAAACATGTGTAGCGACACAGCCTTCAGCAAGAAAAGCAAGCTGAACTGGCCACTGAGTTGGTGTATTTTAAGAGTTAGCAAAATATGTTGAGAATATCTCATTGCACATCAATGGTATCCTGAATAATTCAATTACTTCCACTGTCAGCACAAGACCCCAACTTTAGGAACAAGGGGGCTACAGCCTGGATGCAGATAAACTGCCTATTAGCTACATTTATACTCATTTGTGGGAATATTAGAAGATAAGCTCCATGTTGCTGCCAGGTGGCTTCCAGCTGCGTTTTTGTGGAAGTGAGGCAGACAGTGACTGCTGGTGCAAGCTGGGTCTTGCCTTGACTTGCATCAAAATACATCTGGACACGCACTTAGCCTGGAAACCTAAAAACTATTTCCAGGTTCTGGAGCCTGGGTGTAGTCTAATTTGAGCAGAAAGTAAAGACTGGATCCCAAAAGGTATTTAGAAGTGTTAATTTCTATTAATGTTCTTTAAAGAACTATAATTGAATATCTGATGGTTCTCATGTCCCTTCCTACAGGTAAATGTTGCAGAGCACTGCTGTGGAACCTTTACAAGGTGCAACTTCTTCAAAGAATACTGCTGCCTTGCATAGCAACTGCAGTTCCCAAGCTGGTTTAAATTGTGCCTCTGACATGGTTTAACCCCAGCGGGCAACTAAGTACCATGCAGCTGCTTGCTTGCTGCATGCACACCACACACACACCCCTCCCCTCAGTGAGATGGGGAAGAGAGTCAGAAAAAAGTAAAACCTGTGGGCTGAGATATGAACAGTTTATAATGGAAATAAAAGTAAAATATAATAACAACTACAACAATAGAAAAAAGAGGGAGAGGAATAAAACCCAAGAAACTCAAGCGATGTTCATCAATGTCTGATGCAAAGCCAGACTCAAGAAGAAATCAGGAGCTCCCATCCAACTCCCCTCAGGTTATATACTCTACATGATGTTCTATGGTACGGAATACCCCTTTGGCTAGTTTGGGTCAGGTGTTCTGTCTCTGCTCCTTTTAGCTTCTTGTGTCCCCCCTCAAATGCAGAGAATGAGAGAATGAAAAGTCTCCAATTGGGGTAAGTGCTACTTAACAACTACTTAAAACATCGGTGTGTTTTCAGCATTGTTCTCATAGTAAATCTGAAATACAGCACTGTACCAGCTAATAACGAAAATATTAACACCATTCCTGCTGAAACTGGGACTCTCTGTTTAGAAAGTATTGTATTATTACAGTCTTTCTGTATAGACTCAAGCACCTACTTTGTGTGCTGTTTAAATACACTATATAAAAAAAAAGGCTAAAAGAGCTTGCACAAGATGAAATGACAGAATTAATCTAGGCAAAAGGTTGGTTACTTACTTCACCTTCGCTGGGTGTATACTCAGTGATACATTTATTAATTATATGATGCAAACCATTATTTCTCCTTTGGAACACAGCCTTTTCCACCAAGCCTCACCCTGAAGGACTTTGTCATTGTTGCAGATAATCCACCTAACCAGCACATTTCTCCCACCAACATGTTCCCAAAGCCATTAAGACTAATTTATGCTATAAGTAACCAGCAAAAGATGCCTACTGGCAAAGATCACTACTTCAGGAATAGGTTTCACAGTCCCTGCAAAAGCAAGCTCTAACCCACTGGCACCACTAAGGAGCAGTAGGGCTGCAAAATACCTAAATCGAGGTCAAAATTCAGCCTACTTGTCATCAAAGCCAGGCTGCTTGCATGCTCATACCCCTCCCTTTCCTAGACTGGCTGAGACGGTACAGAGGGACCCTCTCTGTTATTTCTGCCCCTTTTATGAGCTGCACAAGGGATGGGGGAGGCTGAGACTTACAGCTTTTGCAAGGGAAAATCTCCATGCAGCAGGAGCTCCTAGGTCCACGTAAGAATCCCATAGCGAGAAAAATACCACGTACTCATGTTTGCATTCATTAATGTGAAGTAAAGAAAAGTTGGAAATCTGATGTACTATGAAGCCATAGCACTAAAAGCTCTACTAGCTTTTGGTACTTGCCTTCAGAGAATCAATTTTCAGCACATTTCTGCAGTGTGTATATTCTTCTAATATTTGGAAAACACTGGACTTTTTACATTTTCAAAACTTTTAATGCTGCCATCCACATCCGCAGAATAACTAAGGAGACAGTGAATTAGGCCTTTTTCAACAATGGAGAGACAGACAACTTTGGACTCATTTGAGTTTACCTGTTTTGAAAGACCAGTTACTAAATGGAAAAGCACGTCCCTACAGAATACCTGGTAACTGTTTCTCCAACTGAAAGTATATTGTTAGAGAAACAAGGAGCTTTAAGTCCAGCATGACTAGTCCAAACTTTTTAGCTGTGGGTGAATCTTGGAAAGCAAAGTTTTATCTGATGCCTGTATTGTGTAATTTCTGTGAAGTGAGAATACTCCAGGCCACTCTGCTTCTACCACAAATCTACTCATGGGTTTAGTAACTTATAGTTTTCAAAGAGAAAGTGATAAAAATAAAAAAAAACACACCCTTTTATCCTAGGAAGCTATGCTGCAATTATTTTTATTATTTACTTCATTTGTAGGCCGCTGAGCATCTTATAGTCTATAATTAACCACTAGTGGAAAGTCTTCTTATGCATAAACAATGTCAGCCTTATGGCAATTAGTGCTATCTTTAGATAATCTATGAAAAACATTTTTCCCACTCATGCCAGAAAACAAGACCTCTTTTTAATGATATGATTATCATTATCGTTGAACATAAGTCACTGTCACTGAAACCCTATTATAAACAAGCATTTCCAATGCTTTTTTCAGATATCCTCAATTCATTGCACTGGTTTAACAAAGCTTTTCAGAGTTCAGATATTAAACCAGGCAGACAGGATCTGAAGATTCTTCACCCCACTTCTTTTTGGAAATGCTCACTTAGCTACTGCTACTGGCCTAAATAACAGAAGGAAAGCATTTCTTTGTTGTGATTTGGCTATAGAGCTTCAATGCTGTTCTGCAACAGTCTCAGCAGTCTGAGATCCTGCACCAACAAGATTCCAAAGAAGCCATTAATGGTCTGGTCTTTTGATTTGTTTTTTCCTATGTATTAAATGAAAACATCCAAAGAGCTTTGGTAAGGCCTCTATCTAAAAAATTATTTCCTGTGCCAGGAGCTGGGTGGCTATCACATTTCAAAGCCTTACACCACCCACAGTATGCAATGATCGTTTTCCAATCAATTTGAGTTCATGTGCAACAACCATTTGTGGTTGATGCAGCCATTAAATATTTCTACAAGCCCACATCCCTACATGCTATCTCCTTACATGGCACATGAGTGGAAAGACACCTGGGGGAATCATAAGTCTTAACAGGCAAAGGGATTAATTCCAAGAAATTAATTTTACACAGGGAGGCTAAACATCTTTGCTCCCTTTGAAAGCAGTGACTAGGAGATGCTGCTTTTAAGAGTTATAAGACCCAGAAGTCAAGCTCTGCAGGTATCCTGAGTTATCTGGAGGACTCCTTTATTTTCCTCACTGGCAGCATACTGGCACACAAATAGATAAGTCTCTGTTCCTATAATAAAAGATCTCCAAAATCATGAATCCATATCCTCAGTTTTAGTTTAGGTTTACAGGGTAGAACTATTGCAATGATTCTTTCTTCTTCTTTTTATTTTGAGGGATACGTTGATTTTTTTAACATACTAATTTTTTTTCAAGCTGGGTTATACATAGAAAGCAATATTTAATGAACAAACACATCACCAGGGTTAGTTTTGCTCTGCAAATTTTTGATCGCTTAACACAACCTTTCAATTTGTCATGTGAAAAATGAACAAGATCAGGAACACTATTAAAAAAATACAATGAATGTTCAACATTTGGCACAAATCAAAGAAAGGAGGGATAAATTTGCACCCCACTAGGGAAATTTTCATGCATAACCACTGTTGAGAGCTCAGTATGTTTCTTCCATATAGTTGGTCTAACTGTTTGGATAGTTCAAAGCTGCACCTACATGACACTTCTCTAACTGTGATTCAGAAGTACCTTGCAAGCAAGTAGTTTCTTTTAATTTCTTGGTACTGCCAGTAACTTAATCAGTGTTTCAACACAGGAGAAGGGCTGTAAAAAGTAGATTGCTTTCTCTCTTGGAAGGCAAACATTTCTGCACTGGACTATTTTCAGAGGTTATTTTTAGTTTGGCTGGATAGTTACAATTTTGATGCTTATGAGATTAATACAAATCAAGGAAGAAGGTGGCTTAAAGATACAGACGGCACTAGGCCATGGAATGCACATGCTGCCTGACTGAAAAAGACATAAAAATGCATTCCTCTCACCACGGCATCCTCAGAAAACCTAAAATGGAAAATATCTTTGTTTCATTTGAAATTCAGCCTAAGAATTCAAATCTCTAAATACAGACTGCTAGTTTGTGCTTTCTAAGAGGTGCCACCCTGAAACCCATGTTAAATAGCTATGCGCATCTGGAGGTGGCTGGTTTACTGAAAGGCTTGTAGTTGCCACTGTAGTTATAGGGTTTCGTACTGAGGACAATAGTAGATCTCCTCAAAAACAAGCTGTGTTCCCCATTCAGGCTCAGAGAAAGAGCAATCAAGCCCTATATGTAGCTGCAGGTGATGATGGTGACTGTCTCAGTCTCACAACAAAGCCAGGCAGATCTTAGTTCAAAATTACAGTGGTTAGGCTATCTTTTTATTTATTGCTATTGTAAAAGCTGGAGGAAGACAAAACCAGAAACTGAGACAAAGAGACAGTTTCATGTGTGAGAAGGTCTTCAGGAATGACACATATGAAGCTTTCCAGAATGCATACATTGTGGTCCCAAAAAGAAACAATTTTCCATTGACCAAAACTCTATGCAAGGTTGTACCATAAATATATGTATTTTTTTACAGATTTCTCTTCTTCTGTGATAACAAGAATGACAGTCACAGAGGTGCCTGGTAAAGCACATGCCAAGTGCAAGATCCTACATCTGGATCGGAGCAATCCCAGGCACAGCTACAGGCTGGGCAGAGAAGAGATTCAGAGCAGCCCTGTGGAGAAGGACTTGGGGGTGTTGGCCAATGGAAAAATGAACGTGAGCCTGCAGTGTGCACTTGCAGCCCAGAAAGCCAACTGTATCCTGGGCTGCATCAAAAGGAACATGACCAGCAGGTCGAGAGAGGTGATCCTGCCCTCTACTCTCCTCTTGTGAGACCACACTTGGAGTATTGTGTCCAGTTCTGGTGTCCTCAACATAAAAAGGACATGGAACTGTTGGAACAAGTCCAGAGGAG
>JAOEHY010006427.1:0-29198 GCA_025447955.1 Psilopsiagon aurifrons | reverse complement strand
CCCCACCCCCTCCTACAGTCAGTGTACACCCTTGCCTTTGATTTCCAGCTACTCAGGCTGTTGGATGTTTTCCTGCATACTGGGTCATTTGGCTACTGTCCATTTCAGAAAGCATTGAGAAAGTGAGTTCAGATTTCAGAAATCTGCCTTCCTGGTTCATTCAAGCCATTAGAGCTCATATCATACTTCACCCCATGAGTAACAGAAAACCTGTAGGATTCCTGATTTAATTGCCACCATAAACAGAATAAATTCTGTTAGGCATGTTACAGGCTCACTGCTTGGATTACAACGTAAAGAATGTGTGGTATGACACAACATGACAGGTAAGCTTCAGTTCAGCTTTTATTCAGCTAACAGTGCTTTCCAGAAACTGATGCTGAAGTGACTACTTCACTAAGCAGCTTTGACCAAGCCCTGACCATGTTACTCTTCTGATCTTCAAAAAACCAAATGGGTGCAAAGATAGCATTTACTGTTGAGTAAATATAAAAAGTAACCACATATTCATCTGTGCACAAGATTAAATCTTCCCTTTCTTAATCTTACACCTGTTTCAATTGTCATGGAAAACTTCTGATTGGGAATATTTCTCCCCAGGCATCTGAAATCACATGAAGCTAGTTTTGAATGCAATTGAATTAGATTTATGAGGCTGGAAGGAGATGGCAAAGTTGGAGATGCTTTAATGGGTAGATATTTTCTTACTTATCAGCACTTCAAACTCTGCTTGGGATATTAAAATGGAATTGGGTTCTTTCCATCTTTTGTATAAAAGATTCTGCAAGACAACTTTGATTCTTGGGAACAATTGCACATCACCACTATCCTCTGTGGGTGTGCTGCAAGTACAGCTGATCAGGACATGACAGTTCTGCTGATAATGTACATAAAGGAATATATTCCCATTTGTCCCTTCAGCTGTATTGGCTTCTGGAGGGGAGGAGGGATGAATGCCTAAAATCCATGGGTTTAATCACTCAGAGAAAAGACACATCAAAACACATTAGGATCAAGTGCATTCACATCATTAAAAATCTACATTTAACATAATTTTGCAGATTGCATTACTATTAAAAAATCAGTGGAAAGCAAATCTGCATTTATCATAATGTGGTGCAGGAAACACAAATGTCTTCAGTTAAAAGTAGGCTAGAATAAACACTTCATCTGTTGTAAGAAACAACTGCACTCCCCCAGAGCAATGGGCTGGATCTCAGAAGAAGCCTTTCCCTGGAGCTTCTGATTTTGAAGGGCCATTTAAGAAATAAAAATCAGAGAAACAGAGGCATCACTGAAGTCTGGAAGAATATGTAAGGCAATTTCCTTACCTGAGACACCCAAGTTCCAATTGTAACTGTTCCAGCGATAATTAATCTTACATCACCAATTTGATTTTCAGAATTTACTTATGAGAGTAATAATATTTATTCACCTAATACCCAGCAGTGCTGCAGTGATGAATGAGACAATGCTTGCATGTACTTGAGTGTTAGGCATTCTAAGAGCTATCAAATCAAAGCACCTCTAGGCTGGTCAAGGGACACAAAAATGCCACATAGCTCCTACTGGCATTTCAAAAGCACATTTCCCAACAGCACCAAATCAAGTGTTAATCTACTATTAAAATGACACCTCATTTTTCAACCTCTAAGTTGTATTGCGGTGAGTCCAGTTTGCTATATCTAAATGTCCACATATTGATTTGCTCATCTTTTAACAAATCAAGCCTTTTAGTACCAATGTTGATGGTAATTATCGCCCTACAGAACACTTGGAAGTTTTTTTCATCCTTCTCGTTTGAAAATAAAGAATGTAAAGCAACAAAAAGCAAGCTCCAAGCACCTGCAACTCATATATCAAGAAGTAAACTGATCTTTGGCAGGTTATCATCAAAAGAACTTTAACTTGACCTTGGGGAGACAATTCCACTGAAAATTAGCAATGAACAAGGAATGCAGGCAGTCAAACATAACTAACAGGGCATTTATGGCAACACCAAGTCATGATTTACTGCAATAGCTTATCCAACCTACAAAGTACATAGCATCTGTTATTTTGTTTAGAGTTTATCATGTGAAAATTCACCATAACTGAATTAAAAGTAAGTTAACTTACATTACTTCATATTAGTAAGTTAATATGAGTAATGAATAATAAAAAATGGTGCAGAGAAAGATAAGGAAGAAGGTACAATACAGTGCTATCACAAATAACTAGTATGAAACTTAGAAATTGCTCTTATTTAAACATTTCCAAATGTTTACAACCACTAAATTATTATGAAACACAAGGTTCTGATTCCTCTACAGCAGAAGCTAATTTTTCTCTAACCTCCTTGATTTTTATGCAGTTAATCTCAGCCAACAATGCAAGAGCCCAATTTATCTTCAACATATTATGCTGATAAAGTATTGTGCGTTGTCTTGACTGCTATATTTGCTTAGATTTAACCTAACTATGAAGTTTTCATATAGATGTCTGTCTAACTGCTTACCTTAATTCAACTATTTTTACCTAGTTAATGCTCTTCAAAGACTTAAAGTCTAGAAACCTGTAAATACGTGTGCAATTTGTACCCTGCTGGGGCTGGCAGTGGTAATTTATCAGTTTTATTTGCAGCAGGCTGTAACTAAAGCTTGCCAGATGTAAATCATCTTTTTGTACTCCTGCTTGCTGTTTCAGTTGCAAATGAATCTCATTTCTTAGCTTAACACTCACATCAAGAAAGCTGGAAGGTTCCAGGGAAATTTAGAAAACCCTGGAGTCACTGACTGCAAGGTTTATTATTCAGTTTAGCAACTGTTTAAGCGAATACAGAGAAAACAGAGTGAATGGTCTCTGTAGGCAAGTTGTGAGTGCAATCAGAGCGTGTAATTGCAACAGAAGAACATCTTGAAGCCTCAACGTTGTCAACTATAGTACAGCCTGCAGTGTCAATGCTGAAACACGGGTGACAACAGGGCCGAAGCACATTTGAGAGAATGAGTGCCTAAATAGCAGAGCACACTTTGCTAAAGCCTGTTAGACTCAGCTATTTTCTACAGTCAGTCCCATAGCATAAGAGTTGCTGGCCAAATTCAGTTGGCTAAAAGGTATATATGGGATAACAAATCCACATCCCATCCTAACAGCTCATTACCCATCAGATAAGAGGCACAAAAAATCTCTTCCTTCCATGGCAGCATCTTTCTGAGCCTTCAGTTGGTGTACTCTAAATGAGTCCACGCAGATGTTTCTACAATATTGGTAGATATTTTCACTGCGATTTGCTATTGCATAATGGACATTATATGTCCTAAAATTGCTCATTTTTGACTACTTTATTACCAAATCCTGGCCCAGCACTGTGTCATGCAAAAGACTGCAAAGAAGTAACAATCACCTTCATAATGAACAGTGAAACAATATAGTATTAACATAGAGTTATCAAACAATCATTCCTTATACAGGACCAACAACATTTTGAGTACACATAAAGCCTATAAAGGAGAAATTGTAAACTATCTTTTTGAAGCTGTTAGTACAGTTGATTGTTTCACCCATAATTCAACTGCTGCCACTGCAGAACCAAAGATTCCTTCAGCCTTGACTGGCCCATGTCTGTGTGCTCTGGATTCCCTCACCTTGAGCTAGCTAGAGATTCACTTAGAGTCCTCATCTCCTTTCCAGTTTCTGTAAGTGGGGAGGGTCTCTTCACTCGTTCTGGTGCATCAGACTGAAAGTGATCACATTGAAAACAGATATTCAAGTATTAATTAAGAGCTCAGCATAAAGAAGGTACAGGCAGTCTCAGGCTTCATTTTAACCACCAAATATTTTCTGAGATGGTCATCACCTGGGACAGCACTGTGTCATTTCACAAGCGTGTAAACAAGTCTTACATGACACTGCTGTGCATGCCTGTGTGGACATGTGTTCCAACAGCTTTTAACTCATTGGCTGGCTTCAAGTTTGACAGAGATTTTACAGGCAGTTAAAGAACCCAGGAGCTTCATTAAACTACCAGACAGGAAGAAGAGACTGTTCAATGGCTCAGGATTAAGAAATGACTGCTGTGAGTGCTTATGCATTAACAAACGATGACAAATATGCTGGGAGAAATCTTGTACAAGTCCCAATCCAGAAAATTTGTCAATCAGGCCCAAAACAGGGAGACTGACATTTATAGGATCCAAAACAGTAAGAAAAGCACGGAACACAATAGTTTTATTCTTTTCTCTCTCTCTCATTTTTTAAGAGTGGAGAAACCAGGTCAGCAATTTTAGGTAAAGGAATTAAAATCACCAACTCAGTACATTGTTCAAAATGCCCACGACATTTGTTCTTCTGAGCAGCTAAGGAACTGAAACACATGGAGATGAAAGCTTGTATTTGTTGTTGAACTAGCCCTGGCTTAGAAGTACCTTTGGGGTTTCCAGAGAGCAGCTGCATCAGCTTCATAGAATCGTGATTGCATGCTGTGGATGTGCAGGGGCTTGTATGTGTTAGGTAATAAAATATGCAGTTGTCAACGCCCAAAAAGCGCGTGGCTGAAACTGCTATCCACTGGGAGCATAGTGCTGGTGTGTAGAGACTGCAGTGCAGCCCATGGTATCCCATGAGGCAGTCCCGTGTGTGCATGAATGTCCTAAGTTTCCAGGAAAATTAATTCCAGGAAATAAAGATCCTTTACTATGCACCTGGGAAAGTATGCAATAGGATATTGCAGACCTCAGCTGGATCTATAGAGAAAATGCTCACCTACTGCAGAGACTGCAACTCTTCTTTCAACTCTTTATGCACATCCAAGCACTGGTTTTCATTGCTGAGACAACTGTTGCTCTTTGTGGTCAACAGCTTCTAGATATGATTGAGCTGCACTTCAACCCTTTCTTAGTAACTTTTTAACTTTAAAAGAACATTGCAGAAAGTGCAAACAAAAGAAGTCTTTTCAATGAGATGTACAGATCAAAATAAGAATTGTAACAGAGAAGTGAAAAGACAAAACCACTAAATGAATGTCAGTGAATGTTTCTGGTAGTCAAGCCAGAGAGCTTCTGCACTAAAACACCCGGCACAGCAGCACTTCCTAGCAGGACTTCCACAGCACTTTTCAACTTCCTGTTCAAATTTGATAGCTTCTGACAAACCTGACTGATTTGGGTTAGAGAAAAAAGGAAATTAAACATTGTGTTGGGATCGGTGAGATAGTACCGGATGCTAACACTTGTGTTTGCTTTCTTAAAGAAAAAAACTTTAAAAGAACTTAAAAAATCATTAGCATTAGCTGTCAGTTTTCATCTAATTGTGGATGCACCATTCTTTCTCTTTTGTTTGTATTTTATTCTTTTCTCTTACACAAAAACAGTGATGAAATCAGCTGCCTGGCATTCAGTATTGTCTGAAGAGAAAGGAGCTGGATCAGATTATAAACGAGCTAATGAAGACTGTGTATGATGAAAAATTAAATCTCCTTGCTGGATTGCCAAATTAAATTCAGGTAGATTGTTAAATCCATACAGAGAAGTTAAAATGTACTTCAATTCCAACATTTTAGTTATCTTTACAAGACCTGAATTGCTTTGAGATAGACAGCCACTGACTGAACTAAGTCTGCAGTGTTGTATGACAGACCTAAGTACATATCAAATAAAACATACGCTTGGGCCAGTCTGGGGTGAATTAGAACAGACTCACCAAGTAACTGTTCTGTGCTGACCAAAAAGTGGCATTTCAGTAAAATTATCTCCAGGCCTTTCAATATTGGAAAGTGAAGATTAAGGTCTCACCAAGCAAAGGCTGAAAACGAGAGTGGAGGCTGGACCTTCAACAAGTGTTTATTTGTGCAGCTCCACATAAAACCCAAAGGAACAGCCCTTTCAGCTTCAGGGTTTTGAGATCTAAAGATGTGCAATAGTGACCTATGTACTTTTATAAAAATAGGGAATTTTGAAATGAAAATCATTCTGAATGTGTCAGCCATTTCTTCGCTAAACTGTAATACAGTTTAAAGGTCAGTCTTCTAGAACTGACACATGGCATAACTAACAAATAAACCCGATTTTCAGAACACTCTTTTTACCAAATTACAGTAGAAGCCTACATGTCACACAGTGATTTCTTCTGATACCTTCAGGAGAAGCGTTATGAATGAAGATCTAGGAAATGTTCATTAGCCAGCAAAAGGCTGCTTCCTTAAGTACAGTAAGGCTTTAAACCGTTCATTCAGCAAACATATCTATGATTAATTAAAACATGATGTTTCTCTGTTGCCTTCTTTAATTCCATCTAGAACCAAAGCTTCACCAGTGATCTTACCTCTGGCTTGGAAGACTGCTTGTCAGTAGTAACTTCAGCCACTTCTTTGGGTGTTTTTCCCTGCATATCTTTTTCCACTGATTCCTAAAAATGAACAAAACCATATTTGAAATAGTGCTAATTACCCATAGGTCATAATTTTCAAAATTAAGTGGTACAAATAAGTTTTTCTATAGAGATGCAAATTATAGCAAAAATAATGGCTGGTCTATTGTAGAAAAGCTTAAAACGTCACTAAGTAACTCCGGTGTACAAGTAAATTCTCATCTGATGTACCTGCTGACAAGCTACTGTACAAAATGCATACATGTTTGCTAAATTACTATACTTAAATGCTTTGAGAAATGTAATTTTTCTCTTGGGAGACTGTTATATAGACTCCTGTGTCTAACATTAAAAGAAAATTCAATTTCCAAAACCAGGAAAATTACTTACCTGTAATTGCTCTTCCCTGAAGATATGCACTGTGGATAGACAACTATTCTTGGGTCTGTGCTTTCACCCACAGGAAAGGCACAGATTCCTAAAATGCCCTGAAGTCAAATACAAGCACACTTTCAGAAGTCCTTCAAGCATCAGTTTATTCAAGTGGAAGGAAGACATATTCCTTCCTATTAAAAAGAATTATATAGGGAGACTAATCAAAGACTTCAGCTCACTCAGTAGTGTGCAGTGCTCAGGATAAAAGGATATGAAAACAGCCATTTCTTCCTGCACTAGTTTTAGATCAAAGAGCTCGTTTATTGATTCCAAGCTGTAGGGCCTACCTAGGAAGGTGCATCCATAGAGTCAGGACAGAGCTGACGTACAAAGGCTACTGCACAACAGCCTCAGAGCTGTGGATGAAACAGTTGCTACGCTGTATAGCTTCTGCACAATGGACCAAAGCTTGGGAACATTCAAGTATTCAAGAGAAATGAAAAATCAGGAGCAGAGCATTTTGCTTGTTGGAATTTTGACTAAAGAAGGCACAAAAATGTTTTCGATTTTATGTTCTTATGCAACATTTCAGCAGCACAAAAGTTCAAAGTGTAAAGAACAGAATCTTTATCCACTGGAGAACTGTAGACAACAAAGTTCTTACACAAACAACTGAGGCAGCCCAGAAACAAGTAGAAAACTAGGGGGAAAACCAAACCCAGAGCAAAGTAGCTGGAATGAAAAGATTCTGCAGCCAGAGTAAGCTGAACTAACGAGGTGTCAAAGAGAAGTCTGAAGGCTCCACTGTTACATGCAATTGAGGTGCACTTGACCAAGACTGGTCAGCAGCAGAGACAGACGGCAAAAAGACACTGCTCCGGAGCACGTGTCATACAGAGGGTACCAATGTACCCAAGAGCCCCCCCTCAGTGAATGAGAAAACCTCATTCACCCACTCAACAGGAGAGGAATCATTTTTCCATTTCCCACTTCACCTGTGGGAAATGCTATTCAGATTACTGGGGATGAACACGCGTTCAATCTGGAGTCTGTTACACTGAGCTTGAGGAAAAACAAAGCTGAAGTATTTGCCACTAGATAAATTTAATCATCATATATTTGGCATGGTTTTTTCCACAAATCGAAGTTGCTTATTTTAACCATTTGGAGTAAGAAGCAGATTCTGAATACTAAATGTCTCGATCTGCGAAAACAGGCTTTCCGACGTAGACTGGATTTTGGAAATGAGTTGCCAAATACAGCCCTGTGTAAGGAATTAAACCCTCCCACCCCCCAACATTTTCAGCGTAAGTCCGAGATTCTTGTAACTACATTCCTGTAGTACATGGACACAAAATACCTATCCAGAACAGAAATAATGCTAAAAGACAAATAATTACTTGAATCCTGATTTACCCTTCTAAATTTTAGAGCACTCTTAAAGGTAGAAAGCTGCCAGATGGATGGAACAGAAGACTTTGTTGGTGAAATGCCTTGAGAGAAGATGGTTCAGAAGCAGCTCGGTTTTTAACCTGGAAAGCTTTCATATGTGGGGCCATATTTAACTTCTACCAGGCACTTTTTTGAAAGTACAATAAAAAGTCCAAGTAACTCTAAGAATTAGGACATGCTTCAATCTCCTTTCTCCTTTTCTGTTACTATTTGCACATGGCTGCCTTCTCTGCATTGCATATCTATTTGTCACTTGTAATGCAACCACCGCAGCATCACCCCATAGCACAACAAGCGACAAAACCCATCATAAACTGGTGTTGATTCTCTCATCTCTGCTATGGCAATAGCACACAGCAGCCTGATGTGATTGGTTTTTCATACTGGTGTGATTTGTTTTTAAAAGAGATAGGTAGATGATTGATAGATAGATAGGTAGATAGATAGATAGATAGATAGATAGATAGATAGATAGATAGATAGATGGATGATAACTGGAGCAGAAGCATCCTGTACTCTGCACTCCAGGAAGAGCGCTATTCCCAGTCTGCTTTGCTCCTGACACTCTCTGGACAGTCAGAGGAAAGGATAACAGAGCTATGAACCTTTCTAACCTTTCCACAGTTGCTCAGGGTGGGGAGGTATCACACCATCCCCTCCACTCAGGCAGTGATAATGTGATTCAATTTGTCTTATCACAGGAAACAGAAGGGAATAGCTTCCTTTCCCACAACATTATCTTTCATTACAACATTATGTATTGAAAAGGTGCAATTTGAGCTTAAAATGGTAACAGTACACAATTATAGAACAGCACAACTCAATTTGCAGTGTGAAGAGAAAACAATACTGCTCCATCTAATTTGTTAAACTCAATATATTATCATGACAATCTGAACAATCTTTGGAGGTGGATTTGTTTTTTTAGTGTTTTCAGTTTATGAAGACTTTCACCATTGTGCATCGCATTTGCTTTCAAGCCATCAAAAGACCTGCTTCAGTGATCATTGCCTGCTTTCATTAGAGTGAAGTAACAAAGCCTCACACAACCCCATTTGTAAGAAACAATAATTATAAAAACAAACAAAAAAACCCATGCAGTGATACATGAAGCATTACATTAAAGTGAGAGTACATGAGGAAATGACCCCAAACTTTTTCATGCAAATGATTACTGTCATTTTTGTTGGGATCCCATCCAGCAGCTCCAGGTAAAACGAGCTCCAGCAACACTGCAGCAGAACTGCAGTAGGTGGAGCCCGATGTCACCCAATTGCCCAGCGCTGGGCTGCCGGGGGGGGACCCTTCTCAGTGCCCTGGCATTGCTGCCTCCTGCCTTAGACAGATCTTTGTGTCCCTTTCATCTTAAATTTTAGGCTTTTTAAGTACTTTGGCATAAACAAATTCTTTTAAATAGCTTGTTCCATTGAAACCCACCGCCTGCAGTCTCTGGACTTTACCCTAACATTTCCCACGTACATTCATTTTCTCTACTAAATAATTCTGGTGATTAAAAATGGTTTAACTCTGACAAATCTTTCCTTTTATTAAACATTATTTTACACACCTGACATCTTTGCAGATGTCATTCTGTAATGTTGGAGAATGTATAGGGTTCCTCTTCCAGTCTTTTCGGGGCAATAGCCTGAGCTGGTGGTACATATGTCAGACAGGGATGGGGAATCAAAGTGCAGTTCTGGGTAACTCAGGAAGTTTGTAATTTATTTTCAAACCTAGCAGATTGACACACTTCTTGCACTCTTCTTCCTTCTAATGTATCCCTTGAATAGGAGCATTTTGATTTCATTCACACACAGTGAATGCTTTCTGATGAAAATAAAGCAGCGCAGTCTCATCAGAAGCCAACGTTCAGTCCCCCAAATGCGTGCTCAACCTGGTGAAATATATTTAATTTTACAAAAACGTTTAGAAAGCTTTTGTGAAGTATTACACAGAGATGACTACTGCTGTGCTGCAAGTGGCATTCTAAATATGCAATTTTAAAGGCAGTATTCTAGCTGAGTTCCCTGATTTCCCACCACATTCCCCCCCCCCCCCATTTCTTCTTTTATTGCTGCTACTCAATATTGACCCTTTCTGCCCTTTCACTAGAATGTGGGGACACAGAACAGACATCAGGACCAAAGGGAATTTACAGTTAAACAAGAGAGGCTCCAAGACAAAGGACTATAGCAGAAAATTAAGATTCCTTTAAGAGTAATGCTATTATAGTGCTTCAGCTTAAAAAAAAAACAACAAAACAAAATCAAAAGCCACAACTAAATCTGGAGATACAAATGTGTACCAGCATCAAAGACACCTGATTCATTAAGATACCTGATTCATTAAGGTTGATACCTTAATGATACCTTAAAGATACCTGATTCATTAAGGTTGTGCTGTAGCATATCAATAATGCAAAGCACTTTACAGTTGAGAATGTCTGTTGCCAAGGGGAGCACTGGATCAGAGCTTTGCAGCATCTTCCTGTCCTTGGTCTCTGGTCAGAAATGGTGCTGCTATCAACGGAAAGGGGCACTTATCCCACTGTTTTGTCAGGAGTAGTTTTAATGAGCAAGGGAGTTCCAGTCCTGGTAGGTCTCCTTCTGCACTTCAGTGAACTCATTACTGTCTGTATAGACATATCAGGAGAATGGAAGGAGACAGCTGAAAAGTGAGAGGAAGGCTGTCTGCTAGTGAAGACATGCCAATGACATTTGGAATAAGTAGATTCAATTTTATCTCAGAAATCTCCTCTGACTTCGTAAATAAAATATTTAACACCTTATCCTGGCTAGCAGAAGCTTTTTTCTTTTCTTTGACTACAATGAATTTTAGTATAAATTCACTGTGCCTCTACTTCCTGTACCTGAAATGGGAAAAATAACATTTCTCCTTCATTAAGATCTATGAAGTATTCTGATACTATAGTGATGGAAAGCCTATGCACAGCAAAACTGTTGTTCTCATAACAAAACCAGCTCGAACAGCTTGGTATTGTTTATTCCATCCATTCCCCTCCCTTTCTCATATTCCTTGGAGAAATGCTCTTTCTATTTTCTTGTCTCCAAAGAATATTTACTAATTCTGTAAGTTTGGGAAGCTTTATAAGACAATTGGATCTAGCTAATCTCAGTTGTAATATCATTGTTGTCAGTTTATTTACCCTAGTTACTTTTAACCCCTTAAGCAACTATGTTATTTCAGCTGCCATCTTTAGAGTCTCCATAAACTCTTGTCATTAGGATGATTTGAAAGTTATGAAGTGTGAAATTTTGGAAGGCAATGGAAAGCAGAAAAAAAAATCACTTCTATAAAATATTTCTCTATATTGCTTATATTTATGTCTTCTGCTTGTCATGCACATGGTCTCTGGGCAATGTGCAAATGATCAAGGTACATGCAACACTGCCAAGGCCCTTTATGAACATTTCTGAGTGCATACTGGTAATGATAATATTGCTCAGCCTTAGTGAATGTTTTCTATATATTTGCTATTGAAGAAAGAATTACAAATATCCCATAGACATTTTGGACTGCCAAAAAATCCATTCTACTAGAAATGAACATAGGCTATGTTTAGCTGAAAGAAGAAAAACCCTTTTTCACCACAGTAGAGCTTCTTGCATTTAGTAGAGCTTAGAATAGGTTACAAAAGTGGTGAAAACAACCCTTTAGGCACAAAGGACACTCAAAGCAGAAACATCTATAAGCATCTCTAAAAATCAGTTTCTTACTTCTGCTCGCCTAACACAGGATTTCTTACTGGAATGCTATGCTAAACCCATGAAAGTTCATGAACCAAGGCAGAAGCACCTAATAAAATTGTCAGATCAATATCTGCTACAGCACAGAGTCTCTATTCAATCCAAAAGCAACAACAAAAAAAAAGCACATGCTATTCTGCTTTATTTCATAGTGAGAACAAAGTTAATTTGACCAGGAGTTGGGGGAGGCCACAGCTGGAGAGCAGAGTTACAGCCTCAGGAAATTCAAGGAAATGTAATTGAGAACAAATTATCTCTTTAATTACTTTTGACCAAATCAATAAGCCCCATGGAATAGAAAGCACGATGCCTGCCACCTGGGAGAGGACAAAGAACACCAAAGTTGAACATTGCACAAAACTGAGGCACAGCTGTTAGAAGAACAAAGCACTTCTCTCACAAAAGAAAAGGGGGTGAAGGATATTAGTTCATTAAACAAACAGTCATGCAGAAGTGAATGGTTGGGTTTGGCCACTGTTCCCTGTTCTCAGCTGTGAAGATTGTTAACACTTCACTGTTAGAATTTCAAGTTGTCCCGTCATTACCCAGGGATCAGAAAAAGAAAAATCCCCCAAACCTCCTGGTTTCTGCCAGGCTGGCTTTTATTTAACACCAGTGCAGGAATTATTTAAGGTTCTGCAATTATTCTTGTCAGTGTGCTAATAAACCAGAGCAACATCTTGCCTCCCCTTTGGCTTCATTCCCAAGTGCGAGTAGTAACACTCGCAACTGCAGGTCACAAATGTGAGCTAGGCCTGGAGTGTGGTGGGTGGGACACAGTCCACAGGGGTTACAACAGCATCCAGCAACAATGAAGACTCCAAAGCCTGCCGATCCATAACACACACACGGTCTCCATTACTAAACTACTGTTCTGCAGTTTACCACCTTTAGGACATAAATCCTCACAACATTCTTGTCAAGTAGGAGTGTTGTATTACCCCTTCTGTATATATGAAGGCAGAACATAATAAGCAACTTGCCCCAGGGCACATAAAACACCTACAGGAAAGGTGTAGAAAGAAAAGGTCTTTTTATTTGGCCTTGGGGCAGGAAAACTACAGGTAGAATGAAGAACTCATTATGGCTAAATTCACCTCTGCAAGGAAGTGGGGATGCATAAGCAAGCCCTGCTTTGTCTTGTAAACAGAACCACACAGTGGATCAGCCCCAAAAGCTTCAGCTCCAAGACAGTGACTTTCGTAACTTCTTTTAGAAAACCTTTTTCACGCATGAAAGTTGAGTTCAAAATTTGCAGCTTTATGTGGGTGATTTTTGCTTTACTAATGGGTCAGAACACCCAATAGCTTATGTGAGTGGGGTTTATTAGAATTCATTGCATCCACCTGGATTTGAGGTGGGGAAAAAAAAGAGAAAAGAGAAAGGGCTTAGAGAATTTGCCTGTTACATGGAGTCAAATTACTGGGTATAATTCCAGTGTGAAAGGTTGTACTTACTTTATTTAAAGGTCTGAGAAGTCCTAGGAATATGTCAAGAACCTGATTTCTGGACAACCCATGTAGGTAGTACAGAATTAGCTGTGAAACTGACACATTCTAGTGAAAGAGCAGTGTCTTAGGCTTAGGATAAATGCTTAAGATATTTTCCTGTTTCATAGCTCTTTTTTTGCTGAGTAATATCCAAACCTCATGTAACAGCAGCCTGAAGGTGTTGGAAAGACTGGACAGCTATATCGTGATTGGAGGAGAAGTGTCAAATCTATGGTGAAAGATTAGATCTGAACTTGTTAGAGCAATTGTTTCACTTGTATCTTCTCAGCTCACCAGAGGCACTCACTCTAAATGTTGTTATTCCAGGATCATAATGACTCATATTTCTGGGGAAGAAAATAATGGAAAAGCCAACATTAACAAAAAACTCAGCTGATTAAACATCACTTCCTCCCAACTACAGCTTTCCTAAGAACACTTGTGTGGAGGAGAGCCATGTTAATAGATTGCTTTCCAAGGAAGAAATCTAAATGAATTATTCACAGGCCAATAGTTATCAAAACTAAGCACTTTTTTCTAAAGTGGTAGCTGTTATCTCAAGCTTTTGGCAAACAAACCTTACACTCAGTTCAGGGAGGGAGAAAGGGAGGAAGGTTTGGGGGGGGTGGTTCTTGTCTAAGAATGCTGACAGGTTGATCAGAATCTCTACACAGACCAGCAAATACAAGATCTTTATTTGGTGTTGCTCTGCTGGCAGTGATATATCTAAGGTCAGAATGTATGCTTCCATATGGAGTAGCTAGGCAATGAGAATAATATAGTCAGATCATTATGGAATTCATTCATCAGTTTTTCGAATTGTTTTGTCTTTCAAAATTTAAACTTCTACATTTATCTTCTACACTGTCTAATCTTTTGGATGTTCTAAATCATATTTTAAAAACTTAGATGATTGAGTTTGTATAATGAGAAATTTAATGACCTGTAAAATGAACAGAGTGCATCTGCCAGCCCTAAAGTCATCTTTTCCCCACATGCACGTCACAATATGAGACTGACGGTTCCACTGTTATTTTCCAGGCAGCCACTCCTGTTGCTTCCCTAAAACAAACATGCATTTTTGGGTGCAAGTTGAAGACTAAGACATAGTAAAGATGCTTTAATAGTTCTTAAAATATTTTTTCAGTAACACTTTACATACAACAAACAAAAAAAATACATAATGGTTGCGCTATAAATGCACATTCTCCCTGGGTAAACTGAAAATATATTGTTAACAAACAAAGATAACTAAATTCTGAAACAGGGTTTAATCTCACATATTTTTGTCAAAGGGTCAGATTCTCTGCTGGGATAAAGATCTTAACTGAATCCGTATTTTGACAGGGATGAATATGGTCCATACTGCAACAGCAGAATGAATGTGTATCCACAGACTGGCTGGCACCAACTTTACCCGTGATAAACACGAGACAGATGAACATGTCAAGAAAAAGACCTCTGTGGCTATACTTTTGCAAGATTACAGAGTATTCTTTAATGTAGATACAAAGTCCAAAACACCCTTTATAGCTCTACTAAGCTCCTAGCAAACAGCTCTACAAGGGTTTTAGATGGAAGGTGCTGCACTAGAAACACCCTCTCTTTACTATGCATTTTTTAATTTATAGTAAAACTTAAGCATGCACAGACACACATCCTCCTTGTTTGTAGCTAGTGTAGACTGGATCATCAGATTAAGTTAGTTAGCCTAGTCAAATCTGTGAGAATGCTATCTGCAAATAAAGCCCTGTAGCATTACATTGCTGACTTTAAAATATTAATATTTAGGAACTACTCTACACTTCTTGTAAAAGAAAGTCAGTCCAAAGGCTAACATGTGACACATAAGGGAATAAGCCACAGCTAAAGTGCCAGAACTTGACTTTCCAAAGGACAGCTATTTTCAGAAGTGTTTTGTGATAGCTGTGCCAGCTGCACACACAGACTGCATTACATCTGTGGCCCATTCTCCTTAAGCATTATCTTTGTTTTGATTTCCTATTTTGTATTCCATTAGTTTTAAGGCTGTATGTCACATTGCCATCAAATCACTGTTTTCAAGCAATAGCGTCTTCAGCTGACCTCAGAGCAAAACAGCACAAAGACTTACATTCATACTTTAATGTTGCAACCAATAGATGCTGGAAAGCCTCACTCCAAAGCCTGTATCGTACTAACTTGCTCTGCCTCACCAGTTCTTGTCATGCACCAATTCAGATCTCACATTGATAATATAAGCTAACATTAATTTAGGAGAACAGCTGAAAGTGAAATACCTTAAGGGAAAAAACTTGCATACACAATATTTTACTGAAAGCAGCTTTCTTAAAAGGGAAGGATTGAAACACTTCTGATGAGCTAATGGAAATAGCAAAGTGATAGCAAAATGTCTGTTTGGAAAAGGTTTGTTGTCTGTTCTTGTTTTGGGTTTTGTGGTGGTTTTTCTTTTAATGTTTTGATCTGCTTTCACTAAAAGATGAAGGGAGCTCCCTGTCAGGGAGAGCGATTTCTGAGTGTCAGATAGCAAAGCTGAATGGATTCCATGCTGCTGAGCTTTTAGAAAAAGTCAGAATAAAAATAAATCTTTAATCTGATGAACCTGGATAGGGATCACTAGGATACTGCCAAGGTTTAATTTCTCATTTTTCATGGATTAACATCATTGTTTATAGCACAGGCTGTTGCATAGTGACACAAGCTCTAAACAGGGAGACAGGAAACAAATCCAAGCAAACAAATAACAATTCCAAAACAAAGCAATGCCTCTGATGGAAGGTTAAAATAAGCTTATTTTACAGAAATTCACCTACAAGCTTCACCAGCAATAGGAGCATTTATGGAGGCAGAGCTTGCAGGTGAAGTGCCCAAGAAGCCTCCAGTGATCATACAGTTGTCTGCACAGAGCATTCAGCTCCCTCAACTGTAATGAGCAATTTGTCTCCCAGCTTTGATCTACTGTCAGCTTGGCTGACACTGACTCTAGGAATTAACTTCTAACATTTCAGGGTAACCTAATAAAAAAATTGAAGCACTGTGTGGTAGATATCTGTAGATAACCTATCACTTGCTGCAAGCGTTCACAGGAAAGTTTAATGTGTTTCTGTTCTGTATTCATTAAACAGAATACACATTCTGCTTAATGCGTATTTCTCGTACAAAGGCTCTCAGTTTCTCCAGTGCTTAAATATGGAACCCTAAGACAAAGTATCAATAATGTAAAGCAGCATAAAGGACAGAATATTCTTACCACATGCTCTAAGCTAATGCTGTGTTGGTACCACATACTTGAGAAGCTGCCTTAGAGAAAAGGCTTCCTTTGTACAGCTGAACAACCTACCCACTCTGGAAAACAAATCCAGAATTAGAGGGGAAGCAGGTCCAAGTTTTTAAACCCATCACAATGGAATTGGACTGGAATATGTTTGGGTTTTAATAACAAGACAATTGTTACAGATTTTCAAGTATTTTGTCAATGTAATAAACGGACTGTATGAAAGTCAGATACTTATAGCTCCAGCATAACTGATGAACACTAAACAGAGCAGTAAATACCAGCTCTACGAAACATTCAAGAAGGGAGTATAAATTCTCGTTAAATTCAGTCCTACTGTCACACTGTCATGCTGAACATGGATCACAATCCATCTGTTTCAGTCTGTTCTCAGCAAAAATCTTTGCCATTGCCAAACTGCCTCTATGTTGTGCTTAAGGCTGCCACACTTGACCACTGTGAACCAATTGGCAGTCACACCACTCTTCACCAGCCAGCCAATGAACCTGCCATTATCATCACAACTGGAAGAAAGTACTAGTCCTAAGAGTTACCTATGCCCACACCTACAGACCTTTCCTGTTTCCTGTTCCTCTGCCTTCAGGCATGTGTCTGGCAGTAGGATATATGACAGGAGGGGAACACTTGCTCAGCTTTCATGTGTTTTTTAGTGGGGAATGTTTTTCATGTGGGCTCCTCAAGATAACATCCACTACCTGTGTCACAGCCTCTCTGACATATCCAACGTAGCCAGTTAGCAGACCACAGATCAGGATGACCCCTGCCAGCTGGGGCTGACAGTAACACAAATACACAAGGTATCAGACCAGTCATGGGAGAATCAACCGTATGTAAAGTCTTATTTTAAACCTGTCAAGACATTGACAGTTTTGACTTCCTGCCATTAACTCTCCAGTGAAAAAGATAATGTTTGCCCTTTATTTTTAGGCTATAGTTATGAGATAGATTCATTTATTCTTAAAATAAATAGCTCCCCAAACAGCAGGGCAAGCAATTAGCTATGAGGTTCATTTGTTACCTAATAAAGCTGTAAGTCTTCATCTATCTAAACTGGGAGCTAACAGATTTAAGGGGTACAAGCAGCTGATTAAATGATTTTGAGGAGAAAGGGTAGAATCAACTGGAAGCAGAGATCAAAACCACTGGGTTCCTGAAGCACTAGGAGGGAAATGTTGATACATAGTGGGACTAAATGATGCCACCTGTACAGATCAGGATCCTCAGCATGGAAGACAAATGAGGCTATCTGATCACTGGGAACCATTGGTTGTACCTGCAGGAGAGAAATGAAGCATCAAGGACAAAACTATTGAAGTAAATACATTTTAGTCTGAGTGCTGCAGTCCAAGGACTGCTCTAACAGATGAGGAATGACATGATTTCACCCTCCCAGAAGTGCCACAGGCATTAGCTCAAGGCAAAAGACACAGCAGAGAGCACTCACAGTGACTAGAATTAGCCAGAGGCTTCAGTGGGTTCTGTAAGTTACTGCAACCTAACTTTAATTGCAGCAGAGAAAATAATACAAATTACCCTAACAGCTTTGCTTTAATTCAAACATATGGATTCTTATCTGGACCCCAAATTAATACATCTAGAATTTGCCTTTCAAGAATAAGTAAGCTTAATAAAAAAGTCAAAGTCATCCTTAAAAAAAAAAGGCATATTCGTAATGGATGTATTGCGTGAATGAGCAATTATGGATTCACATCACAATAGCTTTATGAAGCATCTTTTGAACCTTAAAAAAGCTGCGTAGGTATGCACGAAGTTAAATGCTTGCAGACCAAAATCTAGCAGTGTTTCACTTGAAGAACTGTGCCTTACTCCATAATTACTCCACTGAGGTTGACAGACAGGCATATGATGTATTTAAATATTCCACACCAACAAGGACTGTGGTCTTTGCCTTTAGATTCGCAGAGAGGATGCATAAACCTTTTATCAGTAAGCCACTGCAGAATTAAGTTAAAGCCTCCCTCTTAATACACCAGAAAAACAGGATCCAGGCTACAATACCCCAAACAATGTCACAGCTCAGTCTTCACAAATAACACAAACTTTTTTTTTTTTTTTTTTTTTAAGATTAACAGAATGCAAAGTAACATTATAGCTCCATTCCCCACACACTGCTTTTTGAGCATTTAATGCAAAGAGTGACAGTTACATAGCTGCCTAATTAACCTGACTATTGTCCCCTGAAAATCCTCTCTTTTAGCTCTCCCTCTGTCCAAATCGTATAACATTAGTTTAATGGGAAGGTCACATTATACTACAAAGAATACAGTAACGTTCCACTAAGTCCTTTTCTCCCTGATTACAGTCTCCCCCCCCCCCTTACCCCCAGCTCTGTTGTGCATTCAACACTTTTCCTGTAGGCATTCCATGAAAACTGAGAAGCTACTCTAGCCATGGAAAGTGCTGTCGTCCACTGCTTGCAAGTTGAGACATCATTCTACAGTCGCAAGGAAAGCAGAACGCCACCAATTATATTTCACACGTGTTTTCGTCTGCAAGCCAAACTCAACCTTTATTTATTACCCTTTCCTCCCTCACTGCTGCACGCCTTCATTCACTTTGAAATCCATCCCTAAATTGTAATATATCACTCCACAGGCTATGTTCTTCAATGAAATCAACTTATCCTGAAGATGCTGGTTTTGTTTGTGAGAAAGACGATTCTTCCTCTGCCATGCAGAGTTTGGAGGGAATTAGCAAGGTAAAATGGCTAAATTGCAATTTGCTTCAGCTGCTGTCTGCTCACTTATGTTCACCTCTCCTTTTTCCACTGGATACATTATTCTTCACCGTTTTCTGCCCTGGATTCCCAGGTAGTATTGCTCTGCTCTGTGACTGCAGCTAACCAGGGATGGTTCATACTTCTACATTCAGCCTGCAAAGTGCTTTTGGCATCATTTGGGGTAAAACTGAACTATAAATATACTATCCCTCCTAGAAATGAGCACAATCCAATTTATCTACAAATTTAGTCCTGCGTATCTACATCAGTTCTAATTATTTTCTCTTGTCCAAATATAAAAGTCTCCATATTGTTCATGTTCTCCTGCCCCTAATGAAATACTTACCACTTCCTACTAGTGATCACATACACAGAATGGTTTTTAAGTTCCATATGTACAAAAGAGCTCAGCCTTCCCACCTGAAACAATTTCTTCCATTACTGGTACACATATATTCATTCCTGACATAACTCCATTGAATGTGACATTAGAGAAATCCACCAGTGTCTGATAAGATCAGCATTAGCATTTCTTTGTGCTATCAGAGTGACACAGTATAACCAGAAACTCATCCATGAGTTACAAAGAGAATTATCTTTACTGTCCAATGCAAGTTCTAAAATGATCACACCCCTAAACAGTAGTAATTTTTTACATAACCTTTCTAGTCCAATATCAAAATGTTTTTCCCTGTTCTCTCCCGAAAGTAGCCATTTGATGAAATGCTTTCAGTTGTCAAGTGATTTAACTGTCACACAGCAGACAAGGGAGAGCCAGGTTCTTCAAACATAAGGAATAATCTATTTCTTTGGTTATATAGCCAACAAAGTACTTGTATGTACTATTTAAGAGAAGCAGACATTAAACCTGTTAAAAATCTAAGTTTTGAATATTCCCTGTAAAGTATAACCTTTGCAATGCACTTCTCTCCTGCCCCAGGCAGTATATTGCAGATCAATTCCCAAACCTAGGTGAGCATCGCAGCTCGCTATACTGACAACTCAAGCTGTAATCACAGGAGTGTAATGCACCATGACTGCACCAGCAGCCTGACATTTGGCAAGTTTACTAAAACCTCAGTAACAATGCATTATTCCATTTGGTACGCTTCCCTTCATTCATTACGGAAGCAGCCTTTAGGAGCAGAAATTGAACTTTTGAAATTGATTAGACTGTTTGGAACTTAATAGCATGGAGACTGTGTGCACCTTACTGGTTAACTGCTGTTCTGCAGACAAGTCAAACTAATTTAGTGATCATAAAACCTGTATTTTTATAGCACATAACATTTTCAAGTAGTTAGGCTCAGGTCAGGAGTACCACCTAACATTTAATACTCATGTTACAAAGTAAGACTACCACTCTTAAACAAAAAAAGCCTGGTCTTAAAACATAGTTCCATAAGCATATGCCTTATCTATAGTCTCATTTCACCATTTTTGCTTCATACTCTAAAAAACAACACAAGAACATCTGCAGGAAAAAGCTCAGTATCAGAAAGTTCTTTGCTATAATACCAGGTTTACACTTTCCATACTCAACTAGCCAAGATAATTCACTTTCCTAAGTCACTTTCTCCAAAGGTACTAGAAAGGTAACCATTGTCAGTCTCACAAGGCCACGAAGAAAAACATTTCAGCAAAGCTCTCAGTACAGGAGTACTTAAATGCTGTGGTTAACAGTAACAACACTACTTCAGCGTTGAAGGACTGCTGCTCTTCCAGAATAGCCAAAAATTTCTAACAGACAGATGAATACAATGCCAGAGCAGATCACAGATAAGAAAAAACCCATTAAATTCAGAAGTTTTGCATTAACAACAGTTTTGCTATGCCCACTAACTCATCTCAAATACTTGGTTGACAATGCTGTTTTCCTCTTGTTTGACTTACTGCAATATGTTGTAATCTTTCCCAGTTTTATCCATGGACGTGCAAATAAGAATTTTAGTCCCTCTGAAATGGTGTGACTGACATTTTTTTAAACTTTTTAGCAAGGGCTTTTAACTAAGGTTTAATTTTTAAAACAAATACATTTATGGTTCAGGCTAACAAAGAACAAGCTGTGTACAGCCCACCAGCCTGATCTGATGTAACGTGTTGAAGGAGGAAGAAAGCTGCCTGCTATTACAATTCAGGCATGCATCTGAATTTGATAAAATGTGTCCAAAATTGAACTCTGCTTCCTACATAAATTACTCCGTTCTGGTTCTGTCTATGACAACACCATTATCTATCATATCACTTCACACCTTCTGCTTATCTTTCATTCCACTCCTCCTCTTAGTACCACTTCCACATAACCAAACTTCTTCAGCCCACTAGAACAGTCACCTTTCTCTGTTATTCCATAGCCAACAACTTTCTAATATGCTCTCAAACCTTACACATTCAGGCTTACTAGCATTTAATAACATGGGCATAAAAGCAGCAAAACAATGGTAGATTACCATTACATTGCAAACACCTGGTGAGTCAGTGCCTCCTTGGATGGGTGAGAAGAAAGTCATAAGAGAGATGCACACCATTAGGCTGTTCATTTCCAAACATTCTCTGAGTGTCTTTGCAACAAGTTATCTGTTAGTATTTTAAAAAGGAAAAGCAGTGCAGTGTTGTGCTTGGTAACACCATGAAAGGCAATAGAAAACACTAGAAAATAGTTAAGAAAAGAATACTCGAGCAACTTATTCTATTTACTGGAAACCAAGATTGTCCATAAAACATGTACAACCAGAGTTTCACTTGCCAGTTGGTAGCAGCGAAAGCTGGAAGTGTACATCAGCTTTCATCATGACAAGTGAAGCAAAGATGTCACCTCACATGGATAGTGGGCACGAATACTGTCCTGCCTGATGATTACCAGGCTGAGTTGCACACGTAAGTTATCAAGAGAGGTTATGGAGCTTGTAGGAAAAGTCATTGATACAGAACTCACAGTTGGTTCTCCACACGCCCATAGAGTGAGCCGAACAGCTGCTTCCCTCTATATTCACTCTAAAAAGAAGAAAAACCCGCAAGCACCTCACAAATTGCATCTGGTAAACACCAAATAGGGAAAAAACCCAACCAGCCACCAAAACCCCCACAACCAAACAAAACCATCCACAACGCCTTTTTACTCATCAAATACAAAGAAAGGAAACAAAAGAAGATTAGCCAAAGGAAAATCAATCTGCAAAATCTACCTATGTTCATTAGGTACAAGAAATCTCCATGGAAACCTAAGCCAGGCAAACCTGTATTCCCATGATGTGGTAGGCTACGTTCAGCCAGGTGTCTCAGGCACAAAACAACACACCCTTTCGTTTCTGTAACCTGTAGAACCTTTCTTACAACGTGACACCATGAACTCTGAAACTGTAATCAATGTCACTGTGTCTGCATCTGCTTTTTAGGTATACATGCTCTCTACATAACACCCTAACAAGTTTTGGCAATAGCAAGGTGATAAGCTGTGGTCAATTGATAAAGGGCAGTTTTCCAACTACTGACTTTTGCTGCACAGCTTATTTCTTTCCCCCCTGTCCAGGAGCGTTTCTAGGATGTAGGCTTAGAGCCTACTGTAAACTGCTGTGACTTTAGAAAGCAAGTTAAAAAAAAGGCACAAGTTTCCCATATTTCCTGTGCTGCACTCAGGAAATTCATTTTGTTCATGACTAACAGATAACCAAGATGAAATAGATTGTGTCAGGGCTTGCATGGCTATTGCAATGGAAGGGCAAAGCCAAAGCTGATTCGCAGTGGTTTTCAGTTCACACACTGACACTCAGAGAGCAACGCACTGCAGTCATGCCTTCAAAAAAAGAAAAAAAGATCTTGGCCATAATTTTGTGTTTCTCATTTTCATTCCCATTTTCCATCAGAAATGCACAAGGACAAACAAGGCAAGTTTGGATCTCTGGGGAAACTGAAAGCATGACCCTCACTGCTACAGTCTCTTCTGTACTCTCTATTTTCACTTGTTCCCTTCATCCTGTCCAAACCACCAGCCCATATAAACACTAATTCCTGAGCTGACAGACTGTCATGACATGATGAGCCTGGCGAAATAATACAAGCAGGAAAAAAACAAACCAAACAACCTCAAATCAAATATGAATTAACCCTTTCAAACAAAGCACGTCTCAAAATTCATACTTTCATGCTGCCAATATGCAACAGTTTTTTAAACTGTTAAGGAGATACTCAAGTGTCCACCAGTAAAGACTTTGAAACCACCTTTAGCAGGCAGTGGAAAGACATGAAAGGGTCCAATTCCACCAGCCAACAATCTACCAAAATACTCCGAGAGACACTTGAATCTGAACATCTCTGTCACTGCTTTGGCACTGCTGAATAACAGCCATCCCAGTGATAACTCACCCTTATAATTTACCTCACATAGATAATATGGAAAAAAATACTCTAGAAAATATTAATATTGTGTAGCTTTTCACTTTCAAAGCCACTTGAGTAGTTAATGGAAAGGAATATTGTGCTCTTCCAAACTAGTATGCTGTCGAACATCACATTCTCCAAATAGGAAGTCTCAAGGTATTTCTGAAGCACCTTCTAGATCTGTAATAAAGTTGTTTTCTTTAAAAATCCACTACTAATGTTTTCCAGCTCTTCCCAGAACAAAGAGGAATTATGATTGACCTTTGCATCAGAGAGCCAGGAGGAAAAAGGTTCTTTGCATTATAAGTTCTGTCTTGAAACACATGGTTTTAGTCTTCTAGGGAGGCAGGTTTTAAACTGGAAACTGACAGATCTTTAACTGCACCAATAACAAATAACATCAGTGTAATTTCTCTTGAAAGAAATTGCTTTGTTTTCTTCTCCATTTTCCAGCTTAAAACCTTTCATTGCAGATGCTGCTGTCAGTCTTATCTAGTGACCCCGTTACCAAAGCACAGAATTACAGAACAGAATTTTATGACAAGTACAGAGCAGACTTTGACATTAATAATTCTCACTCAAGATTCTGTGGACTTGGATTGTTTTTAGGACTTGCTGAGAAAGAACACCTTTCTTCCATGCAGAAAGTCAACAAGCTACCTCAGTCAGGCTTTGCAAATGAATTTGTCACAGCAATTAAGGGAAAGAAGCTATATAAACATGATAAAAGGTGACTTAACATTGCCATGCACCATTAAATTAAAGAATGAGACCTTTAACATGTTGGTCTGAACACTTAGGAAATCAAAAATATTGTCCGGATAGCTACATTCTTTGACTTTCAATGAATCAGTGCTGTCTGCAGTGTGTACTCAACCTTTCAGAGATGGAGAGGGAAATCCTCAAAACAAAGTAGCTAATGGAAACTTGAAAGGCTTTATCTCACAGTATGGGTATGCTCTGATATTAACACAACACAGAACCAAGCAGCCCCACAGGAAGCTCCTCCCCCAGTGCCCCAACAAGTCTGGAAAATGGCAAGGACCTGAAATCCATTGATAAGATCTGTGGTGAAGCTGCTCTGGTTTAAGTACATGGTCCGTTCAGCTTGTGCAGATTCTTCTAGTAATGATAGTGGCAGGGAGCTGATCACACGTGTGAGACAAACATTGCACACCAAAGCACATCAAAAAAACTGGGGCACTACTGAAGATAAAAGTCGGGATAACCCGCAATCTAAAGGCATAAGGGTCACAAAATCCACATACTTTTGAAAGCTGACCATTCAATTATGCTTGGATAATACTGTACAGGATGGGGAAGAGAATCCTCCTTCTTGTGGGTTTGGAGTTTTTTTGATTATTGGGTTGGCGGGATTTAGGAGGTCATGCGGCTTCGGGGGGGTTGGGGTGTTTTTGTGTGTGTGGAGGCTGGGGGATAGTTGGTTGGTTGTGGGTTTTTTAAACATAAATGCTACGCTTCCTGAGCTTCCCCATCCCTTGCTGGATTTGCTAGTAGTTTGGACTGGGTTTATTTTGTTCCAGTGGGCTGCGGTGAAATAAGACTCTTCCACTGCACTGGCACAGCTTTACTTAGTGCTTTCACTGTAGGATCCCACATTCTCTGTGTGACTACAGAAAAGCAGTTTCCAATGCAGCAGTGAGAACATTCAAGTAACAGCTGTACACTTTCAGATACCAAATTTACTTAAGATATAAAAGCATCCATGAACATACAGCTTTCCTAAACACATTTGTTGGCATTGAGATAATAGAAAGACATCCTAAATGCGCAATTATTACATACAATATCCTATGCCTGTATAATTTTGTATATCCCAGCATCTCAGCTCAAATGTTTCTAGCTCTTAAAATCTAGTTTTTAATAACAGCATCAGTTCAGAAAGTAGCTTCTGCCATCAGATATTAGCATACTCAAATCCTCTTGAATTCACAGGACTTTTACCACCTTCTTGTTTATAAATGTTACTGTCATTCTTCACTTCAAATCATCAGCTGTACCTGTGGCTGAAGAAAATGCTAACTCAGAAGGCAGAGATGAGAGCAAACGCATTATCAGAGGTCAGGATTTTTACTACCAGGAATGTTATGCTCTCAGACACCTATAATTAGACATATCCAGTATCTACAGTCATCTCAATCATTCAAAATACTATGGGCACTGCTAGGTGCGGATAGGAATGGTGTAAATAACCCATATAAAGCAAAATTACAGGTAACAAACAAGTAATTTTAGAATTAGGCCACAGAAATACATTTCTAGTATCTCTGAAAAACATATAAATAGTTTTCTGCAGAGCACACTGGCAGCTTAAATAGTAAGATCTGGTGTGTGAGCAGCATGAAATCCCTGGGCCTTTCCCAGGCTGGAGGGATGGAGGGAATCACAGGACAGCTACTAAGTTTTTCAACTTAGTAACTATTATCTTTTAGAAAAAAAGGGTAAATAGATCAGTCTGAGATTTGAAGATTACATACTGCTTTTAGCTATGCTCACCACAAAAAGGAACAGCAGGTGTGACCCTTCCCCTCTGATAGCTTCATGAACCTAAAGCATAAGCCACAGCTTACGGTAGTCACACATTTGGTGACCTACATATAATTTATTTTCTGCATAAAATGTAAGGCTGCATGGAGACCTCAGAGCAGCCTTCCAGTACCTGAAGGGGGCCTACAAGGATGCTGGGGAGGGACTGTAGCGAAATGACAAGGTGTAAAGAGTTCAAACTTAAACAGGGGAAGTTTAGATTGGATATAAGGAAGAAGTTCTTTACTGTAAAGGTGGTGAGGCACTGGAATGGGCTGCCCAGGGAAGTTGTGAATGCTCCATCCCTGGCACTTCTCATGGCCAGGTTGGTCAGAGCCTTGGGTGACATGGTTTACTGTGTAGTGTCCCTGCCCATGGCAGGGGGCTGGAACTGGGTGATCTTAAGGTCCTTTCCAACCCTAACTGTTCTATGATTCTAAGCATTAAATTTGGTCAAGTAGCTGAGTTCCAACTCGGTTTCAGAGCACAATCAAGGATCAAATCCTGACATAATTTTTCAACACCAAAACAACAAACAATCACCTCAAACTAACAAACTTTTTCAGAATTATCAGAATTTTAAAGAGTATATCTGCAGCTGGAAAAAACCACCAAGCCAAAACAAACCAACCAGCCCAAAACTTTAAAGCAACTTCTAATATTCAGGAGAGACATTCTGTAAGTTCAGGACTAAAAGAGGAACACCGGCAACACTTGCTGGATGCTAACTGACTTACAGAAACAAGCCTCTGAATGTAAACAGCCAACAAGATGTTGCTTTAGGTAGTATGTAAAAATAAAGTGAATGCCACCTCTTGCCTATCTACAGCTTAAAACACTTGATCTAAAACTTTTAAGTTCTGAATGCAACACAATGAGAGCAGAAAATTAAGCAGTGGGTGGACAGAATCTCTCCTGCCTACCCTGAATAATAACCGCAACTGCTTCAGCTGTCAGAGACTATCCCTTGGGCACTCCATTAGAAAGCACATAGCAAAAAGTAGGCTCAGAGAGGCCAATATTGCTGATAGGCTGCAGAAACTTCACTCTGTTTCCACAAGGAAAATTGCTCTCTGCATGGGAAAATCTCCTCACATGAGCCAACAGCATTGAGGAAAAGCAAACAGATGGCAGAACACTGCAAATTCACATTAAGCATCAACAACAGAGTTCTTGTCTCTGTGGTTAAATGAGTCAAGCTTGACTTAAACCCGAGATAGTTCAAGACCCACAAAGTTCATGGGTGTGCAGCACTAAGGAGACTAGAAACGATCAGCACACAATCAAAGCCGCACCCCTCACACCTTCCTAGAACCCAAATACAGGCACAAAGTAAAGGGCACAGTAATTAACCCACTACCTCTGAAGCCATCCCTACTTCTGTAAGCTGTATTACAAACATGTTACTTTTGATACCATTCTTATGCTCAACTTTTGAGCTTTTTACCAACCCCTCAAATGCCACCATTGATCACGCCTGCTTTTTAACTCATCTTTTACCCTGTTTGATTCCTCTCCTTCTATTTCCAAGACTTGTTACCTTTCTGTATCTTCCCTTAAGTACGTTCTCATTATCAACCCTAACTATTCTATGATCTCATTTTGGTTTTCATTCATTAGCCTGCTATTCTATCTGCTCCATTTTAAGAGCTCTCATTAAGTGTTTTAAAGACCAATTTCAAAAGCCGGTTCCCAAATCACAATATACACATCAAAGCAGTCCTGCTTTATTCACCAACATCAAATATTATATCAGACTTGTGATTATTCACAGAAAAGCATAGAATATTGTTTCAAACATTTCTTTAAACGGAAATAATAACTCCTTTTTCCTAGAAACAGGGGCTTGTTATTTCCTTAGCAGTAAATCCTCCCTACTTTCCTATTTGAAGTGGAACCAAGAAAGTCAGGCCTACCTCTGTGAGCTGCCCCAACGCATACAGGGTGAGTTGCTTCGGGTCTGTGAAGGGAATTTCTCCAAGCTCCAGATAAGGCTTCCCAAGGGGAGTGAAGAGCCCCTTATCAAATTGCTTTAGCCTCCTATGGTAGCTTTCCCAAAACACTTGCTCTCTTGAAGGTTCACTGCTCTTGTAAACGGTTCTGCTCCTGGCCAAGACCTTTCCTTCCTTCTGACCAAAGCCAGGCAGGGCCTCAATGCGCACAAACTCCTTTGGATTCAGCACATTAGGGGCAGCCAGCACCCTGACCCTGGTGTTCTTTGGTGGCTCTGGTCCCGCAGATGCCTTGAGCCTGCTGCTCCTCCCCGCGTCTGCCGCCATGGGCGCCTCAACTCCGCAGTTCTGAGGTACTGACATCCTTCCAGAACAGGAACCTTCGTTGGTTTTAACTCCCTTAGGTATTAAAAAATCTTAGTTTCATGAAAACTAAGTCATGAAAACACACACCCACTGCCCAAACTCTGGAGCAAGTCTCTTTGAGTCTACTAAAGAGTAGCCCAGCAGAACTAACGCTACACGAGGCCTCATTCCCCTCAAACAACAGCTATAAAACTCGAGGCACCTGCACACCTAAACCGCACCCAGCCCGAGGGACACCCACCGCCGGAGCACCCCCTCTGAGAGGCTCGGTGACAAACACCGCTCCGTTTATCCCTTACCAACACCACCAGCACAGCCCGCACCCCTCCCGCCTCGCAGCAGCGCGGGGCCGGATTCAACCCGACCCCTCCGCGGGCGGGGGGGACACAGGGCCCGGCTCGGCTCGGCTCGGCCCGGCTCGGCTCGGCTCGGCTCGGCTCGGCTCGGCTCGGCTCGGCTCGGCTCGGCTCGGCCCGGCACGGCTCGGCTCGG
>JAOEHY010006426.1:0-19164 GCA_025447955.1 Psilopsiagon aurifrons | reverse complement strand
GCCACAAGTCAAAACCACAGTGCTGCACCAACTACTAAGAAGGAGAAAAATGACTGCTACTGCTGAACCCAGGACACTGGGAGTGTTCAAGGCCAGGCTGGACAGGGCTTGGAGGAACCTGGTCTACTGGAAGGTGTCCCTGCCCATGTCAGTGGGGCTGGAACTAGATGGGCTTTTTATAAGGTCCCTTCCACCCACACCATTCTATGATTCTATGGACCTTTGCAAGTCTCTCCTTTGCAGATACCTTCTAGGGCTATCATTTTTATGAACCCCGTCCAATTTACTAACAGAGTTTTTACAAAGAAGCAGCACCAGCTGCAAGACCAGAGGAAACAAACCCTTGTGCACATCTCCACACTGTGTTGCTACAGCTGTAACGACAATGGAGAGAAAAGCTTGAGTGGGGCAGGGTAGTATGTTTTGTTAGGCCATATGATGAAGCTGGAAAAGTCAGAAAAGCTTTTGGATATCTCCAAAACCTTTTTTGTGTTTATGTAACAGATTTGAGACTAATAAGATAGTACCTTATCCTACACCTGTCTCTTTCATAACTTTATATCATCACAGCTTCAGCAGCAAATTACAACTATTGATGTGGTATTCAAAGAAAATAATTACCTCAATGGTATCATTCAATATTTATTGACACACCAAGCATTATCTCTCTTACTTACTGCTCATGTAGGACACCTGCAAAGTCCCATTCTACCATCACATCTTGACTGAAAAAGAATGATACGCATTTGTGTGCCGTGACTCCTACACCCCAGATTCACAAACTCCATTGGTGTTCAGGATCATAGGGGGAGGGAGGATAGCATACTCTGAAAACCTCCAAGTACAAGTCAGTATGAGGTTTTCCAAAGCATTTTCCCCAGCTTCTTAGCCTCACCCCATCCTTTCTTCTTATATCTGCAGTCTTGAAATTTTCCACTAATACAACAGTGATTATTAGAACTATATCTGTCACCAAGGAATCAAACCTTTCTCTTCACTTCCCTCTGAAGGATCATTAAAAGAATAATCTTGTTCTCAGCAGATGTAAACCATTTCGCTTGTGGTCTCACCCTGCAAAGGGTTTCAAAAATTGACTTTTCTATTGTGACTTTAAAGCTGTACCCTCAAGATGTAAAACCTGTTAGTTTCAAATATGCCACCTTGAATTAGAAATTAGTATGAAAATATCCTCTTCCAGAGTCATTTAAATCCTGCTTCTTCAGTGCAATTACAGAAGCTCTCTGACCATCTCCTCACCCTTCCCTCGTGTGAAGTCGCAAATATAAAGCGAAGGAACATCTGTAAAACTTTACAGGTAACAAGACAGATTTATAGACCTCTTTAGAATCTGTCCTCACATTCATGGAGGACACTCAATCCATGGTGCAATCATCTTTCCAGGTTGCTCATGGGGGTTTTGTCTTCACCTTTCACATGGCCTCCACTCAGAGAACAGTAGTGATGGATCTTAAGAAATGTCCTGTCTCATCACCACCACTGTGGTCCTTGTTCTGGATTCACATAATCCAAATCAGCTTTGCAAGACAGCTGAGCTCTGTATCAAGAAATTTTAATGCCTCCTGGAAACTCACATGCCAACTGGAACAGCACAATCCTGAACTCAGAAAAGCACAGGCAGAATTTGCTCTGCCCAGCACTCAGTAGTCCATGAAGCCCCTGCACCATCTCTAACCCATCCAAAACACAGCAGTACCAGCTGGGGACTGGGGCACTGGGAATGCTCTTCCCAACTCATGCTTTCAAGGGAGTGTATCTTTAGTTTGCCATGAACACCTTGCATGGACAAAAAGTAACAAGAAAACAAACTCAACACCTACTTGGACAGTGAGTGCATCTGACCTGCCCATAGCTAGTCAAAGGCAGCGTTGCCTTTCACTTATTTATTCAACCCACTGGCTTGTTGTCTGTCCATACACCTTCCTGTGATGGGCCCAGGCAATATAGGAGAAAAAGGTCTATTTCTGTGAAAATTGGCACTTCTCCACCTTCCAGTTATGCCTCAATGTATGCTTTCAACATGTAGGGGGCTTTTAGTCCCTTATCCTTCCAGTGGATCTCTGCAGTCATAAAGATTACCACAGAACCAGTGCAAGAAAAGGAGCGGGACCTTTGGCTGTTGAATCACTGTGATTAGAAAAAGGAGAATGAAATGGCTGTCACAGATACAACAGTAACAAATGAGACAAACGCGTGATAAATTGTCCCAGGTAATAGCATTAAGATCAGCAGCCACAAAAGATATATCCCTAATCCTATTACAGTCACAGCATATGTGATAAGGAGAAGCATCTATTTTTTAAACAGGGTGTTTAATTAAAAGAGAAAACCAGACATCACAAACAAGCACCTCACACAGAGATGAAGCTGTGCTGAAAGAGAGTTCCCCAACATGAACAGAGTGGCCAGTGGTACCTGCAGGTGACACTCATTCTCCAAAGCTTTGAACACAATGCAAGCAGTGCCCTGTGATGGCATCCTCAGTGAAGGGCTTGCAAGCCAGGTGCACAATGGGTTTTTTTATTGGTGTTAGTGTAATTCACAGCTGCCCACCCCAATCAGAGGTGCTAAAGTGCTTTATCTTCATCTGCCTCCACCGGGACAAGGATTCTTGGCCAGAGTAAGCAGCAGCCATAGTGTGAATGCCTCCCTGCCACTGTTATCCAGGCTGAGATAGGCACTTCTGGCAGAGCTTTGTACTGGAAAAAGGTGCTTCAACTCTGCTCGTTTGCCCCCTTATCCCTGAAACTGAGAAAGTTCATTTTACTGCATGAGTCTCTTCCATGCCTTGGTGTGATTGGATCATCCTTAACAGCCAAATAGGAATCTGCACTTTCAAAATTTCCACCTAATAAAAAAGCTGGCAATAGCAAACTCACTAAAGTTTTCCTCAAGTCTCATGTAATGCAGGAGCCATGATGGAGCAGGGCTTTTCAAAGCCATCATGCTAAAACCAGAAGTAGATGTGGGAAAAAGTTGCTCAGCTTCACTCAGCCCCAGCTTCATAGGCAATACTGTCCTGTTTGGTCTTCATGTACAGCTCACAGTGAAGTGTGGGTTAGGACTGCTTCTGGAGGCATCCATTTTAAAAGCTTTACCTCTCCTGCTGTAGTTGGGGAGGCAAAATTATTCAGTCACATGTAAATAAAAAACCCTTGGGGAGTAAAGTGAGAAACGCCCCTATTCCTGACATTAGCATGCACATGATAAAGGGCTGGCAGTAAAAAAATTAAACATTTAAAGGTATTCCAGCTGGGCAAGGAGGAAGGAAGTAGTTTTCTTGGCAGCATCAGCAGGAGTTTTCACTGCAGGCACAGGAAAAGGGGCTGAGAACTGAGTGCAATGAGTCAGGGCAGGGTTTGATGTGAACTGCCACCTAAAAAGCTGATGCTATAAATGGCAGCTGCTGCTACTGCTGCTTTTATAATATTAAAGACTTCAAAAAGGGTTTGAAACCTCCCTGAATTAATGAATTCACAGTCAACATTTGCTGCAAGTTGTATTTTGCTTTTCAGCGTGTGGTGGGGAAGAACATCAGTCATGAGTTTCAACTTACAGTGCATCAAATACAACATTTCCATGTTCATGGCTTTATGTTAAGGTTTTAATTTACTTCTTGCTTGAATGATTTTGACATTCTTGAACTTTAATAGAACTTATTTCTAGACATTTGAATGTTTGTGCCTTTGACTTAGCCAGACCAGCCTCCTCCTAACAATTAAGAAGTGTGATTTATTAATGTACATTGCAGTGTGAATGTGGCTGTTGGCATGATTGGACTGTGTGCTAAGATCCCTATGCCAGTTAACCCAAGACTGGGCATGCCAAACAATTGCATACTGTATTTGTGCTTCAAATACCAAACCCCAGAATAACATCCATACCAGCAGTAAGACAGCATCTTGGTTTGTCTTTTCCTGAAGCCACATGCAAGTCCCAGGGGTATAGGTGATGGGCTGACACCAATACCCTGCTAAGTGCTGGTACAGACACACTCACACACTCTGGCAGATCTGCTCCCAGCCCAGCTCCCACCACCTGCTTGGACCATGGAAAGAAAAGGTCTTTGAGCCATTCCCCAGCTTTTTTCATCACATGTGCTACTGTTTGCCGCTGCTCTGCACAGAAGACCAGCAATGTCACTAAAAAGACAGATGCATGTGTGTACACAGTATGGTTTGGAAATATTTGTGGAAATCATCACAGTTATAGAAATAAATACCCTCTTAAAACTGTTTTAAAGCAGATATGGACAGCCCATTAAGTCTCAGCCTGTGAACTGTTAGATAAAATCTTATTACAACTCCCTATTCATTTTTCCATGCTGAGCTGAGCATGCCTGAGAGCTGAAATTTTTACCTCTAGAGCGTGACTCTGCACCTGAGGTCTAACACCTTCCCCGTGTTCATATCACTGCTCTTCCAATATAGAAGTGCTCCTGGATTGTCTGAGGCTAGTCCTTACACTGGTTCAGAAACATAAGTCAATTAGACCATAATTGCATAGAGTCTAGGGTAAGGGGAACTTGCAACTCTAGCTGGGTACAGACAGGTCAGCATTTATCCAGTTATATTTTTTCAAGACCATTAACTTCTTTCACTGTGGCATAGCTCCTAATGGATGTCACGCTTATTCTGAACCTGAAAGCATCAGGAGAAGAAGCATCCGGCTGTTCTCTCGGCAAGAACATCCAAGTTCGGCCACACTTGCTGCTGAAACAGGTCTTATTTGCAGATTGCATTTGTCTGCTTTCCCACTAAACCACTGGTTAATCTGTCTTTCCCTCCCAGAACAAAGCACTCTGTCATAGACATGATCATAAAGATCTTCCCACAAAGGTCCTTGTGGGATATATTGAGATCATTTCAGTCATCTTAATAAATAACAAGACTGAGTCCTTAATGTGCTCATTGAAGGCACATTCTTCCGACTCCAGAGCATTTTGTGACTATGTGCTTCACCTTCTGGAGAGGTGGACATTTAACTTATCTGGTGTTGGTCTGATTGCCCATAATGTCCAAACAATGATTGCATTATGCATAGCATCAAACCCACAGTTTATCCCTCCTCCCCTGACCTCAAACTGAGATAGAGCTGGGTTTCCACGCTGCTGAGACAGGCTGCCTGTCTTGCTCCAGACAGACACATTTGCATGGTCATATGTATGCTTTCCTTTCTTTTTTTTTGGATGGGCCCATAAATGATTCATATTCCCGCAGAATCACAGAATGATTTGGGTTTGATGGGACCTTAAACACCATCTAGTTCCAGCCCCCTGTCACGGGCAGGTGTGCCTTCCACTAGACCAGGTTGCTCAAAGCCCTGTCCAACTTGGCCTTAAATGCTGCCAGGGATGGGGCAGCCACAGCTTCTCTGGGCAAGTAGGAGCCTGACTGCTGTTCAGCATTAGCTCAGTGTTAGCTATCACAGTTTTAGTAGATTTTCTATACATTTTATTCAACAGTAATATCCTTCAAAATGATTGATTCAAATGCCGTAGAGGCCCTGCAGAGTCTCAGTACAAACATTTCTACACACTGATGATTTCTAATATGCAGTTATTCCCTTTCATTACTCTTAATCCATTTAACTTCTGTTTTCATAACTTCTTACTCAATACATTGGAAGATTGTAAGCTAAGGCTTTCAAATAGTCTCTGTGCATTATGTGGGTCACTAGTGCTCCTAGGTTTTACAAACTTATGTAATATCTGCAGCCATGAATTATCTTGCACAAAGGAAGGGTTACAAACTGTAGAAACACTTCAGGACCTGAACCTGAGTATCAACATATGATACTATGGTATCAACATAGGATATATAAGAACAGCAGTTTAAACTTCTGGGGTTTATCATTCAGCAGTTATCATAACGTTATATCTGGTTTTGTTTGTTTCTTTGGTTTTTAACCCTCATTTTATCTGCCATTGTAATTCTTTAGCTGTTTTAAAGAAATGGCTTAATTAAAGAACTTCGGAGTTAAGAATAGAAATTATCTATAAAACTGGATGTATCTACCAGATGCTACCAGAGTAGACAACCCAAATCCAATGTCAGCACTGGTCATCTAGCTCAAGGCTCAGGGCCCACCAAGACTTGGCCGCACCCCCAAGATGGTAAGCCATATTTCTCGGGTCACAGATATGATGTCCCCTGGCCCTGATATGAAGCTTGCCTGGAGCCAGCCCAGCAGCCTCTGCCTGTGATGCCTAAATCCTGGCACAGGGCTCATCTTCTAGCTTCACCCAGTCCTATGCTGAGCAGGCAGATGGGGGAGCAGCTTCGGTTTTACCACCATCCAAGGGAGCAGGGGTATCCCAGATGTCATTTGGAAAAAACAGTAGGCAAATGACTTTCAGGAAGAAATGTGATTTTCAAGTCAATGAGCCATTTAATCTGTAAATATCTGTAAAGCCCTCTGACACTGTACTGTCTCAATGGGAAAATGGAGGTTCAGATAAGTTAAGTGGTTGCTTGAAAGGTCATGCAGTAAGTCACTCTAAAACTAGGATTAAGCTCTGTGTTTCTTACTAGTTGGTGCTTAACCACTGGAAAATGTCACCTCGAAGCGCAAGTTTCAATGAAATGCACACGTGTTTATACCACTTTTGCACTGAAAAACTGAATTGTCCATATCTAGTTGCCTGCCTCATGTCTCCAAGCACTCCAGCTGGGGGAACACTGGCAGCAGACTCTGCACAGTAGGGAGAAAAGCCTTGCATACATTGTGGCTAAATTTACATGGAAAAATATTTGTCCTTGTTTGTTTTATACCTTCCAACATCTTGGAATAAGTCTTGTAGAAAACTGAGACAAAAGGGGACTCCATATAATGGTTTGGGACCTTAGAGACCACCTTGTTCCAACCCCCTACCACAGGCAGGGACACCTTTCACTACACCAGGTTTCTCCAAGCCCTGTCCAACCCGGCCTTGACCACTGCCAGGGATGGGGCAGCCACAGCTTCTCCGAGAAACCTGTGCCAGTGCCTCATCACTGTCACAGGGAAGAAAGTCTTCCTAATAACTCATCTAAATCTACCCTCATCCTCTCCAGCAACATGTCTGGCAGGCAACCAAGCAGCAGATGCTGAGTCCAGAGTAAGGCAAAGCACCTTCTAATCCTCAAATGAAGAATCCCACACATATCCCAGAGATCTTGCCCAGGAAGCCTCCCTGCACAGACCCTGGGGCACTGGGAAGATGATGCCTGGGCAGTACATGGAAGTAACCATAATATGGAGGAAGGCAAAAGCACCTACTCTAGGCATCTCCTCTGTCCTGGGACAAGATGAAGCAGGAAAAGTGTGCATGAAAACACCTTAGAGGCTACAAATGACTGTGTCTGTCTATACTAGGAGCGTTAGCACAGCCTCATTCACTGTGCCTAGCTGATGCCAGGCATCAAGGTTTCAAAGGAAGGGAAAATAGTCTAATACACAAGAAATTAGACACAGCACAGACTGATTCCTCTCTAGAGCTGGCTACTGGAAACACCAGGGCATTACATTTAATATCGAAACTCACAACCCTTGCAGGCATGTTGTTGGGCTGCCAGAGGAGATGATAGATAAGAAACCTGACACATAAAAGGCTACCGTTGCTATTCAGTTTCTTGAGACTCTGTCCTTGCACCCCAGACAGAGAATTACCAGTGCTCAAAGCAGTGCATTGCAAGGGAAGGATCATGACATTCCCATTTTAGTTTGCAGCGTGTTTCAAAGAAGATCTCAAAACATTAGAAAAATTAGAAATGATCAAGAGGAAGGGAGCAACTGCTCAATTAACCTGAAGCCAAGAAATATGATCATAATTCATTCTTTGACTTGGATGAACCAAGATGCTGTATCTCCAAGGACAATATGAAAACAGGCCAATGAAAGGGAATGACACACTGGAATCATTTGAGATGTGCTTCAGATCTGTGCTTTGACAGCACAGGAGCTGGTGGCTCAGCAGCAGAACACCTAGGGTGGCAAAGCTGCTGGGGTCTTGGTCCTTCCAAGTGCAAGGAAGTGCCGTTGCACAGAAAGAGAATACTCCAGGAACATCTCTGTGCTGAGCCCTTCCTGCTCAGGGAACCTCCGATGCAGGGAAGCAGCCCCATGTGAAGCAAGGGGTGGGAAGGGACAACTCCACTAGGGGCTGTTCTCAGAGAGGAGTGCTTTCCTTAGTGCAGGAGCTGTTACCCCATACAGGCTTTTAAAGAGTCTTTATGTTGCCTTACTAGCATGCCTTGCCTGGTTGATGCATATAGAAGTGATCCTGGAGACATGGACAAATTAGCATTTAATGTCAAGCTAATTACTGACAAACTTTTCATATTCATAGCTGCATTTTAAAGACATGCATTGAGTGATGAGACAAGAAAGCAGAAGAGATGAAGTAGGGGGAAGTGAAAGGAATATGTGGGATCAAACATATATGCAGGAAATTAAAAACCAGAAGTTGTTGTGTCTCTCCTTCCTGTTTTGTAATCCAGGGTTTGAGGTTAGGGATTCTTTTTGATCATTTAAAAAATGAGATTTTTCAAATAAACTGTTCTGAAGCCTAAAATTGTGCATGCTTCATACATAGCCTTGTGGGGGGGAGAAGTTATTTTAACTGAGGAAAATTGTCTAAAAATCCTTGTGCTTCATAGAAATATTATTCCTACTTATTCACCTTTCTGATTCGTTTCACTTGTAGTAACCCTAATTTTAACTGAAAGCACTGTGATACTCCTACGTATTGGAGAGAAATCTCTAAAAGAAGATTATAACACATTGGAGACAAATCCTAAGTTACATCTTTTGTCAGTGACATAAAGGAGAAATAAATATTTGTGAGTTTTACACACAGCATAATTATGGCTCTTCACAGATTCTTTCTGATTCAAGAACAATTAAACTCTGGGGGTGGGAGCACAGAGTGGCATTAGCCTAGACTTCAGAAACTGCCAGGGAGGGAATGGAGCATTGCCAAGCCCTATAGCTGGACAGAGGCCTGTTACAGCCCCATCCCTTCTTCCCACATTCCCTCCTTACCCTCGAGATGTGCTGCCACTTTCAGCAGCCTGCCTTCTCCTCAGAGACATCAGTCCAAGTTCACAGCAAAGTGACTAATACTGGAAGCACACGCAAGCCTTAAAACCATCTTCCTGCTTGCAGCTGTCATGTGCAGATCCTGTTATAATGCAGGAGCTAAACGACATCATAACATGTCCAGAATAAAGTATTTTGAATAGCCTAGATGCACTGTAATATGGGAAGCTAATATCTTGCAATCTTTAAATTACTGCTGTAATTGCTACCAATCTCAATCGGCTACAGTAATCATCCTTGCCTTCTCTTAAGCACTTTGGCTTGAACAAGGTCAGTGCTTTTCCACACCAGCAATAAGACAGGGTTTTGCACTGCAGCTCTCTTGAGCAGTTGCGCTTTGCAACCAAAAATACAGCTTTTGACTCAGTATGAATCTGAAGGCAGCTCTGCCACGGCACAGCAGTTTAAGTTGCAGTGCCACGCTGGCCATAGCATCTCCGCAGGGAAGCAGGAATTTGGATTTGGAAGTTTCAAAGATTCTGGCTGTGAGCTGCTTCAGCAACTAAAGAAAATTCTAGCACGCTTTCCCCAGTATTTCTGGTTTCTGTCTTTAACACATTTCTTGTTGTCTTTAACACATTTCTGTTATGTTTTAATTCATGTGTGAGCCATGTATATTAAAGCCTGTTCAAGTAGCACATACGAGCATCACAACTGGAAAGCGAGGATGATGGAAGGGAGGAGTGGGAGGATTGCTGCCCCTGGAACACAGATACCAGGAAGAAGTTCTTCCCACTGAGGGTAGTGAGGGACTGGCAAAAGTTACCTGGAGAAGCTGTGGATGCCCCATCCCTGGCAGTGTTCAAGGTCAGGCTGGACGGGGCTTGGAGCAACCTGGCCTAGTGAAAGGTGTCCCTGCCCATGGCAGGGGCTTGAAACTAGATGGTCTTTAAGGTCCCTTCCAATCCAAGCCATTCTGGGATTCTATGATACATGGGGCTGGCAGGGATTCCTGTTCAGGGAATACCAGGAGCTTCTCCCAAGCAGACCCTAGGGTGAGGGCTCAGTGCAGCCCACGTCCTGAGCTTGCCCTATCTCCAGCTTTGGGTATGAACCCTGGGAATTGCTGTTGGGCAGAAGGGATCTGTAATGTGTCTTAAGTGCTTGGGGATGGGAAACAGCACAGGAAACACCTGCATGGCAGAGAAACCCTTCAAGCCCTTTAACTTCCTCACCAGGAATACCCTGCATACCCTGACAGCACTCCTCTTCTTGCCTGTGTATAATATACAGAATGTTGCTCTTCACCCTACATGGTAAATCACATAAAAAAAAACCCTTATGCCAATCTCTGCGGTGTGACTCATACAGGGAAGGAGAGTGATTATACTCAAGCACCCTTGAGCTATCTCCTGAGACATGAAGCCGTACACAAGTTATCCTCCTCTATGCTGAAAGTGCCTGAAATGCAAAGTTGGATAACCTCAAAAGTGAAACTGTCACCATATTTGGAGAACAAGAATCAAGCTTTGCTTAGGAGATCACTGCCAGGGTTACAGATTAATGCTTTTCTTGATGATGCAATGTTCACATGCAAAGTAACAGGAAAGAAATTTAAAAGGAATTGAAACAATGCATAAATTTTCACAAATTGCCACACATACCCTTTTAGTTCAAAACTCTAAATCAATGAATTCCCAAATTCTGACAGTCTTCATGGACAGAAGGTGAATATAATCCCTTAACTATGTCTACCGCAGGAAGCAAAAATTGTAAAATCTAAAATAGGAACGTAGAACAAGATACCTGCAGAGTCAAGGAGTTCTCAGTACAATTTAGAACAAAACCATCCAAGTTATAATTTGCAAGCTTATTAATGTTATAATGAATAAACAAACAAACAAACAAAAGCCTAGAATATATGGCTTTAAACATGACATTCTTTAGACCAGTTCTGAAATTCTCAGAACAGCATCGAACTCTTCTGCTCAGTGCAGTGGTTCATGCTCATTGTACTCATGCTTCATTGAATAGCTTAATTCATCACCAGCAGTTCATCAAGGCCTCTAAATTTATCATAATTTTGAAATTATTTTAAAAACACTGTTAATCAGAGAACCTTCTCAGCCTTCCAGAACTCCCTTTAGTGTAAAGAGCATTGCTGCTGTAACTCAACCCTATTGCCAGAATGTAGTGGACACTTCTTCCTACATTAGGTTTTGTGGAGGTAGCCTTTGCAGCTTTGTTTTCCCTATAGATCAGAATATTCTTAGTTGTTGTTTTTATCAAAAAAAAAAAAAAAAAAAGAAAGAAAACCCCACCAAAAAAAACTCTTCAACCAACCAAACAAGAAATACACACAAAAAAGCCTCAAGCCTTCACTGAAATCCTATTTTTTGTTTTTCAGTGAGTAAAACTATTGACTCCATTTTAAAAGCAGATGTCCTCTCTGGTCATTCGTGTTTGTGCCCACAGGTTTCCACTAAAGCATTTTATCCTAGGTGTATATGGAGCTGCTGCTGTTTTAACCTAATAATTATCATATAAAATGCTTTCTGATGACAAACAGCAGCACAAAGAAACTTCCATATGGGAGCTCACCTCCAAGAAAAAGCATCAATGAACACTTCCAAGGACAATTCCTTTGGGTGGTTTGTTGTCCATCACCTATGGAGATGTTTTCTGCACTCTTGCACACTGAGATGCTGCTGGTGGGCACTCGCGGAGTCTCAGCATAACTAAAACAGCCAACCATTTTTTAAAACAAAATCCCCTCCATCTAAGGATCTAACATCTCAGAACTAACATCCTTCTGATGCAAGTGTTGGTCACATTCCCTCTCATTGTGTCAGATAGGAAAGTGGAGATTTGCTGCCTGCCCAGGGGATGATAGTGGCACCAGAAAGTCCTTCCTCGCAAGACAGCACTTCACCACTGCCATGGCTGAACTACTTCTACCCCCATCAGTCTGAGCACCAGATGCTGCTCACTGTTTGCTGCCATCTGCAAAGCACAGTAAAAGAGATGTTTCCAAAACAAGATGCATCCTCTTGCTGCTGCCTCCCCAAAACACACACTGTTCTCATGGGACCAGTAGAGGGGGAAAGTCTGTGAGGAAGAGGAGGGAAGCTAGCAGTCATAATCGCTGCAGTTATGTCAGTGTGCTTATGCCAAGTTACTGGAACAAATGCCTTCACAGAAAGTTCAATTTTTTTTGTCAAAATACTACTTCTTGGGTTACATAATGATCTTTCAATTAATTTCCCAGTGATTAAGTGGATTCTAATGCTAATTGCTATTGTTTTAAAGTGGGTGCTATACTGATTTAAATTCACTCTTGCATTCGCCTAGTTTGACTCTGAAATTCAACAGGCAGGTGTGGCAGCACTGAGGCGGTCTCTCAGAGTCTTTCTAGAGAGTCCAAGTAATAGAACTTCATTGCCTCTAAGGAGGTGTGCTATCCAATAGTGATCTCATTTTTGAAGGGTTCTACCTTGTTCAGAGAGAGCAGATTATATCCTTCATGCTTATTCTCTCAGTTTGCATTCTGCACCATCATAGGAAGCTCCAGGACCATGAAAGCAATTTAAGGAATCCTGAAAAGCCTTGGATTGCATCTTAAAAGACAAACCTCCAGCTTCATCACAACTTAACAGAACACACTAAATAGCAGTGCCACAGTCTTGCCAGTGCCTTAGCTTTGATCCTGACCCAAAGACTTGACTTCCCAGCTTGGCCCCAGACTAGCAGCATCTCTGAGAACCAGACTGGAAAAACAGGGCTGGAGGACAGCCCATCCATACCACTGCTAAACCTTGCCTTCGCTCAAGACCAAGCCTTGCAGTAGGAAGTCACAGGAGAAACACTGGGGTGAAAATATATATATATATATATATATAAGAGCAAGTGCAGTGGATTCTCATACTGAACCTATTCCTTGGTGTGATCACAAGAGGATAATGGTAAGACAGAGATAAAAGACCATATGGTACTGACAGATGATATTACAAAACATGCTCATATCTGCATTTTTAGTCTATAAACCAAGTAGCTATGTTGGGATATTTTGATTTTCAGCCTGAAATAGTGGAAGGGCAGACCTGCCCCTCTGTTTCATTTCACAATTTCCATTATTTTATCATGTAAGAGTTTCAACTTGAATAACTGGCTAGTTTGCCTGCCTATATCAAGTTTCAGATATTCACCTGTAGTGAGATTTCCCCATCTTCCTCCCTCCCTCTGAAATATCACATACATTTGCAATTTGAGAGAGCTTTCAGGTCCTTTCTAAAGGATTTATTAAATGAATCAATTAGACAGAGACAGAACAGTCATGTACTTTTGTGTATATTGGCATTTTATGTTTTGTAAGCTCAGTCATAGCGTGGTAATTTTCAGCATTTAATATTTATTTAATGCATGTGCTATGCTGCTTCAGTGACTAGTTTTTAGAATATAACTTTGTTTTCTCCTTTGCTTCCAGCTACTTCACTAGTAAGCTCATAAAATCCAGAAAATGTACAGAAACAGAAAAAGATTATTTTAAATAAGCAGTGTTGCCACCATGCCTCCTAAGGGAGTGGTTGCTGCTGAAATGCACGGCTTCTCATTTCATAGTACCATAGAATCCCAGAATGGCATGGGTTGGAAGGGACCTTAAAAAAAGCTCATCTATTTCCAGCCCCCTGCCGCAAGCAGGGACACCTTTCCCTAGACCAGGCTGCTCCAAGCCCTGTCCAACCTGACCTTGACCACTGACAGGGATTGAGCAGCCACAGCTTCTCTGGGCAACCTGTGCCAGGGCCTCACCACTCTCACAGAGAAGAACTTCTTCCTTACATCTAATCGAAATCTAACCTTTGTCAATTTAAAGCCATTCTACTCCTATATGCCTCTCCAGCTTTCTTCTTGGCCTCTTTAGGCACTGGAAGGCTGCTTTAAGGCTTTTTCATTCCCTACTGATTAGCTCCTGAGACCAGATGCACTTTCAAGCACTCTGACCTTTGTTGTGGAAAGAGCTGCCCCTCAGCTTCAAAAACTGATAGCCATGGCATACACAGAGAGGAACGGGATCTGTGAGCTGGGCTGGCCACTTCATCTCCTCCACCCCAAAGAGCTGATATGCTGAGGCTTTCAACAGCAAAGGACTCTGAACTTTGCTGCCCAGAAGTGAAGGGCTTTATCATTTGAAGGACTCAGGGTTATAACAATAGATTTGCATGGTTTCAGACAGCAGTTCAATTTATTACCAGCATGGCTTTGCTCTGGCTATGCCTTTGACTCTCTAACACTGCCTCTTTCATAATATTCCCCTCTGGGACTTGGGCTAGTCAGCCAGAGCTGGAAACAGGCAAAACAAAGTGAAACTCCACAGCTGCAGCAGCAACAGATGATCTTCAATGTCAGCTCATTTACTTAAGTAACTGCTGCATTTTCTGGGGAAAAGTTTATGAAGCCACTACTTGCCTTTGAAATCTAGCATTTCACCAGTATCTGTAACCACCTCCCAATCTACACGCTTCAAAAAACAACAAAAATCCAAAACAGATGAGTGTGGCTTTCCAGCTTCCCCCTGTATCTCTTTGTCTATGTATGATACATGTTGAATTGATAAACATCCAGGAAAAAAGTATAAATAATGCATATGTGAAAAAGCGACAATTTTGTTCAAAACCACTTCCTTCAAAATACATTGACCTAAAAACACTCCTGTGAGCACCAGCTGAATTGAAATTTTAGCTCCTTACTGGAAGACACAATTGGCTCAGCCATCCAAGTATCACCAAAACCAAAATGTTTTTTAAAAATATTCAAAATCATGGAATGGTTTGGCTTGGAAGGGACCTCAAAGACCACCCAGTTCCACTCCCTGCCATGGACAGGGAACATGCCAGTAGACCAGGTTGCTCAAAGCCCCATCCAAACTTCCTTTTTAGTATGGACTGTCAATAAACTATCAGCAAAATAGACAAGAAATTCCAAACCCTAGGAATCTGACTCCTGAGAACAGGAAAGCAATCAATTCCTATTTCTCAGCTATAGTTCTTCAGTAAAAAAAAAAAAAACAAAGGGGAAAAAAAAAAAAAAAACCAAACAAAAACCCCCCAAAACCTCTAAAGTACTGCCTGTTAACAGGACATACTAAAGACAAAATTATCATGTGAAAGCTGAACTACAGTTTTTGCTGAAGAAAGTGACTTTTCCGTATGTTTCTTGCCTGTTCTCATTTACAGTGGTGGCAGATAAGACAGACAGCCTGTAGCACCAGCCTGGCACTAACAGCAGCATTTGCACAGGAACAGTACAATTCCCATTAGCCACCAACTAGTTTGCTTGTCCTTTGTGGTGGCCTCCTACAAAATGCTTTTGTCCTTGAAGTACCAGAGTTCAGAAAACCCTCATGTTAAAATGGATGCCTCCAGACAGGCTTGAGCTCCTTGTCTCTTTGCTGGTGGGAGCACCAGGGTGCTGCAGCTCAGAAACATTGCACTACAAACCAGGACAAAGCAGGGGAAAAGGGGCACAGGAGGAACGTGTTCCCACTGCAGTGGTGGACAATTATGCACAGCAGCCGGGGCCTGGGGGCAGACAGGGGATAACAGCTGGGACTGCACTTCTTCCATGCGAAAGAGGTTGTTGTGTAAAGGAGGACAAATTAAATCTCTGGTCAAATTAATCTCTGCATCCTCTGGGAAATGACAGAGTGACATAAGATTGAGTGGAAGTAAAGGTAATTTAGGCTGCATTTTAGCAGTAATGCTAGGGCTGGTGGAGTGCTGGGCACGCTGGCCAAGGAAGCAGAAAAATCCTCATCATCTGTTTTCTGCAGGGGGTTAGTTTGTTTTACGTTGGGTTTTGTTTGTTCATTTGTTTGTGTAGATTAGACTAATATCAGCCAGAGGGGCTCAGCTGCACAGGCACACTTCTACAGCTTAATAAGTTACCAGAGACATCAAATAAGAACTTTTCAGGAGTCCTTTCTTAGCCTTTGGCAGCCTGAGCTAATTAAGTGGCTCTTAATCATTCAGTTGGGCTAAGCTAAGTTACATGGCCTTGTTCATCTGAGGGCCAATGACACATGCCAGAATTTCTACTGTTACCAAGCACAGTAACCTGACCTTAGCACCTTCACTGCTGAGCTTCAATCAGTACAAAGGCATGGCCCAGACTAGTCACTCTTGATCCCTTCCAGCCACACATTTCTGTGACAAAGGGAGGATGTACCATGAGAAACCTACAACACACACAACATGCGCTGCTGGTGAACATCACTGATACCTCACTGCAGTTACTTGCACCTGTGGCCTTAGAAGAACCATCTGTAAGAGCATTTTACCATTTCATATCAAGGAGGCAAGTGACAGAAAAATAAGAAACCACATCTGATGGTGGATCCCACTAGGAAGCACTGCATTCATCTACCAGTGACAGAAATAGTAGCACTGACCTGATGCCTGCCTTTCCCAAAAAATTTGTATTTTGGGTGAAAAGTAAAATTAGATCATAGAATATTTTGGGTTTGAAGGGACCTTAAAGACCATCTAGTCTCAGCCCTCCCGTCATGGGCAGGGATATCTTCTGCTAGACCAGGTTACTCAAAGTCTTGTCCAACCTGGCCTTGAACACTGCCAGGGATGGGGCAGCCATAGCTTCTCTGGGCAAGCTGTGTCAGGGCCTCAACAACCCTGTAGTAAAAAATTTTTTCCTGATATGTAATCTAAATCCCTCCTCTGTCAGTTCAAATCCATTCCCCCTTCTTTTATCCCTACGAACACTTGTCAAAAGCCCCTCTCTAGCTTTCTTGTTGGCCTTTTTAGGCGCTGGAAGCTGCTCTAAGGTCTACCTGGAGCCTTCTCTTCTCCAGGCTGAATAACCCCCGGTCTCTAAGCCAGATGGTGCCTTGTTTCATCTTTAATATTTTACCTAATTAACATCAGACTATTTTCCATCTCTGTTTCCCCTTCTACCCTCTCGGAACTTCAGTTTCAGCCACTTTGTGCATCATTTTATGTTAGTTATACTAGCACTGTTTTGTACCATTCTGGGAACACTGGCAAGAAGCTGCTTTTAAGCAAAAAGTAATAGAAATTCAACAAATGAGACATAGTTATTGCACCTTTCTCAGAGCTGAAGTAGGCTACTGATGCCTTTTCAGTACATATTAAAGTGAGAATAGAGTGGGAGAAGAAAAACGGAAAGATATAAAAAGAATATTACGACAGACAAATGGAACCATCTAGTCATATTGCCTCACATTTAAGATCTCTTAGCTATTATATCTGAGGTTAAATATAGTTAAATTAAAACATGCAAAACTAAACCCCAAACTGACAGAGAACACCTCAGTTGAAATAAATAATAAGAGACAGTATTTTGATGTGTACTTAAGCGTGAGAATAAGGAATATCCAAAGCACCACATTGCCAAAGAATGTTAAAATTTATAATGGATTAAATATACACATGGGAGACCTAAGGGCAGATTAATACAACACACACAGATGCAGTCAGAGAGGTGACAAAATAGGACCGCATTGATGTCATCCATTTAATAGCTCTGTGACTTTGCTCTTCCTGGTGTTCTCCATTGCAGCTTCACTGCCCCACACAACCCAGAGACCTTGTGTTAGGAATCCTACCGTGGGGTAAGGGAGCCTCATGGGAGGTGTCCCCACTTTGCTCCTCAGACAGGCTGCGGCCCTCCTCTGGAAAATTCCCCCTAAATAACTTGTTTTCTGCTGTGCAGTAGCAACTGCCTCCTCACCTTCATTTCCAACAAGCAATCTTGGTGTTCAGGACATGAATTCTAAGGGTCTTCCTTTCTAGTGGAAAACAACATGCTGAAATCCATTTACTGCACCACAGGTCTAGTAGCATCATTACTAACATGCATTTCATCTGTACAAGACAGCGTTCAAAAATTACATGGGGATAAGCTCTAACATAACTGCAATTACAAACATTACATTTATTCTCTTTAATAGGCAGCTTTAGAAAGAATACTTTGGGCTGATTAATTTTTTTAATTTTAAAAATAATTTTTTTTTGTCCTAATCTGATGATACTATGACATAAGGTCCAGACTATCAAATGTTCAAGTCTTACAGGTACTTAACTACATGTGACACACTTTCATGACAGGCTTGTTTTTGGACTTACATTCAAAATTTTAAACTGCTGTTTAAACCACAAACTCATTTTAGGGTTGGAAAATACATTTAGCTAGCATAAAATAAAGGAAAACTGCCTGGTATTGGAAGCTCTATAATTTCAAGACTGGCTCTAAAATTAGTTTAATTCTCCATAGCAGTCAGCAAAACCCCAGTAATACCTGTTATTCCTAACTGGTTTGCAATATTTATTTTCTTAACAAATGGTATTGAGAAGTGTTGGAGCAAAAAAGGGAGTATGGAGTCCTGGTTTGCCTAGGTACTATCAGGGTTAGATGGGCCCTTCTTACCCAGCTGACCCACAGCACAAAAGGTTCAGGCAAGAGCCAAACTGGATCATTAAACCATACATAATTCTTGGTGGTTTTGAAGTCCTATTTAATAGAAATTACAAATACTTCTTCAGTCAATGGTAATCCCCATACAGGCAACTCCAAAGAAGCCTTACACGCTACTGACTTCTTCTGCTATTTATGCACGCCCACCAGGACTTGATGCTGTTCTGAAAAAGCCAGGAAAACATAGAAAGGTTTGGGTTAGAAAGGATCTTAAGATCACTTAGTTCCAACCCACCTGCCACGGGCAGGGATGCCTCCCACTAAACCATGTCACTTAAAGCTCTGCCCAACCTGGCCTTGAACACTGCCAGAGATGGGGCATTCACCACTCCTTTGGGCAACCTGTTCTAGTGCCTCATCACCCTCACAATAAAGAATATTTCCTTCTGTCTAACCTCAACTTCCCCTGTTTAAGTTAAATCATAGAATCATAGAATCATAGAATAGTTAGGGTTGGAAAGGACCTTAAGAACCTTAAGTTCCAACCCCCCTGCCATGGGCAGGGACACCTCACACTAACCCATATCACCCAAGGCTCTGTCCAACCTGGCCTTGAACACCACAAGCGATGGAGCATTCACAACTTCCCTGGGCAACCCATTCCAGTGCCTCACCACC
>JAOEHY010006424.1:0-34374 GCA_025447955.1 Psilopsiagon aurifrons | reverse complement strand
TCCCTCTCCAGCATCCTTGTAGCCCCCTTCAGACACTGGAAGCTGCTCTGAGGTCTCCACGCAGCCTTCTCTTCTCCGGGCTGAACAGCCCCAATGTTCTCAGCCTGTCTCCATACAGGAGGTGCTGCAGCCCCTGATTATCCTCGTGGCCTCCTCTGGACTTGCTCCAACAGATCCATGTCCTTCTTACGTTGAAGACATGAGAGCTGCACACAGTGCTGTAAATGGAGTCTCACAAGAGCAGAGTAGTAGATGGAAATACCTTTCAGTACTGCTTCCCTGCAGCACCCGAGGTGCTGAGTTTCCTTCCAGCATCTCAGATGTACCTGTCACAACCACTCTGCTCTGGCCTCTTAAGTATCCTGTGCTCCACCTACTTCATCCTTCATTTTCCTTGCTATATTTCTCATTGTTTTCTCAAACTTCCTCATTCTTTTGGTATTTCTTTTGCCTTTGGACTCATCTTGTTTGCCCAACAATGGGCATAAACAATATATAAAAGTAACCATTCATACTGGTCTCTTCCTGGTGCATCCTCAAAACCATACAAACATACAGCTACAAACACTGCCAGTACCCCTGTTATCCCATAACAGAACTGCTGGTTATTGAAACACAACCAGCATGACCAGTATAAATCCAAGCATTCGTAAGACTCCTTTGCACTTTTTCCACCCTTTTGTGGCATGCACGTACACACCTGGCATTTTATTTTTTTCTATCTGCACAGCACATCCTGCAGTATATGAGTGAAAAAAGAGAATGCTGCTTCTGCAGGGCTGTGCAGCTCCAATGAGGAAAGAAGAAAGGTTTGCAGCAACAAGGAGAAAACATTACTAGACAATTTGGTAAGGTAAGAAGGAAAAAAAGACATATTTTTGGGTCCAATGTCCTTTACATCAGGTCCAAGAGACTAAATAGCCACTTTTAATTTAGTATTAACCACAATCCTGACTAGAAGATAGACCAACTGGATTCAGTTTTGTTTTAACACCAATTAGCAACAAGAAGATGAAATTTCCTACTCCAAGCTCCTAGACCCCAACCATCAATGTTATGCTGACTTTGCCATGTGCTGACTGACTGTGCTATGTGCCACAGTGACACTGCCATTGCTATAGCATATACTTTGCATGGCCACCCTGTTTTTCAAATATAATAACTGACTCCTAATTGAGTGTGTTTCTTTACAGGGAGCCTCCAGCCATAAAAGTGAGGAAACAGTGGTTAAAATGGTGGCAGGGCTTCCATTTCCCTTGAATTTACTTCCACCAATTAAATGATGCTGCGTTCAAATCATCCAACTGATTGGCAAAACCAGCTCCATCATTTATTTGAGGTTACTGTTAAGAAGTCTAGAGCATAATCTACTGATTACAGTAGATTCCCACTTCTCTGCATCCTTAATTTGATTGTGGTAATCATAAAGCAGCTGTGTGATCATCCTTCCCACCAAAGAAGAGGACAGAGCAGAGCAGCAAACTTCAAGTGAAAAAAGGAGACAAAATTCTGCTTTCTGTGAGTAAAACCACCCAAAAAGTAGGAACAGTTTCTGACCTTTAGCCTGCGGTCCTGGTCTCCACTGCACAGAGAATTTACAGACACTTTAAAGGTCTTCCAAGCTGGATTTAAGTTATTCATCACAACCTGTGAGTGAAAAGAAAGGAAGGGAACCCTTAACATTTGCGCATCTCCAAACAGAATGCTAACAAGAGCATTTCCAATACAGTACTGTCTCTAATACCATACATTCATCAAAGAGAGAAGAAAGCAGAGCTCAGCTGGAGGTCCGCAGAAAAAATATGCATGGGATATGTGCCCTTGAGCTACCTGCAGTTTGCAACACTCCTCAGGAAAGCCCCCAAAAGGAGCATGGGTGGGAAACAGCCTCATACACAAATCACGCTACAGAGATTGCTCCAGTACTGCTATGCTTCAGCGGGAGCAGAATTCACAAGGGGAAGGTCGTAGAATGAAGCCATGGAAGAGATGCAGGACTGGTCAATGGGGATAAGAAGCATTGGTTTACACACACGGTCTGCCTTGCTATAGGGCTTCATGGGATCCATAACAGACAGGTTCATGATCCCAAATACAGCTCCAGCCTGTACCCCTAAATGCTGCTTCGAAGACAGTGCCAGTCAATACCATGGAAGCAAAATGGCACTGGGACATAGGAAACTAATGTAAAGAATCCAGATTTACAGACCTCATAACATCAGCGTCCTAGGAGGAGGCAGAGAAAATGCAATATAGTATTGACAGCAAAAATATGATCCTCTCTATAGCATGATTTGGTCTAAATGTAATATGCAGAACTCGTGACCTTCAAACAGAGTATCTTCCAGTTTAACTACATTTGCATCTTTGGCTGCAGTACCATCCTCCCTTGCACTCATGGGCGTAAGTCAAGACCTGATACCCATTAGCCAATAATTACACACCAGATATAAGTGTTTTGAAATGTGGTGCTTGCAATGCCTTTTGTGACATGAGAAGCACAAACTACTCCTCCTGACAGCCCACCTGTGTCCTTGGAATGTAAATCCAACCCTGTTCCTTACCTCAGTCCTGTGAACAAGTTGCTGGGTTGCATCATCATTCACCCGGAAAATCTCCAGAAAAGGATCAGATTTGCTGAAGAAGTCCTAAAATAAAATATAGGACAGGTTACTCTTGAGACTCAATTTTCCTTGAGCCTTTCAAGCACACTGTGCTGGTGCTTCCCTGCCTGCTAATGCAAAAGGACAGCCAGCATGGCTTTAGTGAGACCTCTGGATGTGTCTCAGCAATATTTCATCCTTGCCCTTGCTCCACCAGGATTTCCATGGCACTGCTATTGTCCTCAGTTTAACTGCAGTCCTGGCAGGCAGAACTGTAAAATGTCATTTTACAGCCTTTTCCTTTCCTACACGCAGTCCAGATTCCTGAGCTTCAGCTCCTTCATCCATCTAGCTTGTTTCTTTCTGTCCCCATATCTGTTTGGTCTTTTGACATCAGTTTTATCACATGCAAGGCCCTTTGAAGCAGATTCTGCAGTGGGTACTATTCACCCACCCTCTCAAAACAGGGGTTAATTGGCCCAGATATGCTGCTACCAACTAACACAAGTACTGTCAAGATGGATTAGGGGATAGAGAAGCAAGGCCTCTTTAGGATGTGACAACAGGGTCCATGTTAAGACGACAAACAGAGCAGGGGAATACAGAAAATTACTTGACATCTCTTAGGAGCCAGCAAATCTCTAACTATGCTCACTGCACTGCAGAATGCCTTCTCCTAATCATTCATCCAGCTAACCACCCTGTGCATTCTTAGGCAAACCTCAATTAAGTTGCTTTCTGTTTAAGTCTGGCCAAAGCATCTTTTGTTTCAACAACATCTCCTGTGGCCACGCTGGCTGGGGGTGGGAGTGTCACTGGATGTTAGCCCTGCATAGCTGAGGGGGGAAAGCTAGCCAACTCACGTTTCTAAGAGCACAATGCTGCAAAAGCAGGAATCGAATGGGACTCAACCCATTTTCTGTAGTTTCAACTCCCTCCTTCACTTTCTTCTTCAAAGAACCTCATGATTAAGTTTATGCATATGAATACTGCTCTTCTCCACAGGCCATATCCAAAACCAGAGACCTCCACATCGGCCTGGGGAAGTGAAGAATTCTGCTCTTCTAGTATTTCTATAAAAGCTTTTGTGTAAAAATGACTGTAATATGCATAGTCCTACAATTTTCTCCTCACCAAATGCCCACCATACTTACATTTGACTAGCTGAATAGACATTGGGATGGAAACAACTTTGGATAAGAGGCTAGCATATCATTTTGGTCAGATTTGTCTGTAGGGCATTATTGCAATTCCAGAGCTGCAAAATAAGCAAATAAATCAGCGCTTTGAAAAGGGCCCATGAATTTGGATGTCTGGAGAACAAAGTAAGTCCTACAGACTATGAAGCCTTGGGCAAGGTTCAAGCAACCTGAAGTCTTTTCCATCCATACAGATGGCACCTACCAGTTTCGTTCTCAGAGTGCTGTTCTATGAATGATCTGTTTCTTTTCATACTAGAGGAAAGGTAATGGTATGTTTAAAACTGCTGCAAAGTATGTGCGTATGTATTTGTTAAATCTTAACATGTGGAGCTCTAAACAACAAAGCTGTGGGTTTGCCTATGTGTTTCAATTACATGGTTATAGGACACTTAATGTGAAAGTATGCAGAACGAGCACAAACGCCAACAAATTCTGTAACTTCAGAGCTTGCCTTAAAGCCCTGATGCAGATTTAGTATCTGGACTCTATTCAGCACTTGTAACTGATAGTATATAGGGGGCTTTGGTAATCCAATTCTGCCAGATTACTACTGCATAGTGAAGAGAATAAGCAGAGAGTGAGGCTGCTGGTTCAATCTTAGGAATGCCATAAGTCTGGAGTGCACAGCGATAAAAAATGAGCTGCACTTCTCACATGTAAGTACATGGATTAAAGCTGACTATAAGCTTAATGTTAAAAGGTTCTTCATCAAACCTAAGTTTGAGAAGAAAAGTTACCTGAAAGAAAACACCTCAAATGATTTGATATGAGGAAGAAATTCTTTACTGTAAGGGTGGTGAGGCATTGGAATGGGTTGCCCAGGGAAGTTGTGAATGCTCCATCACTGGCGGCATTCAAGGCCAGGTTGGATACAGCCTTGGGTGATATGGTTTAGTGTGGGGTGTCCCTGCCCATGGCAGGGGGGCTGGAACTGGATGATCTTAAGGTCCTTTCCAACCCAAACTATTCTATGATTCTATAATACATTCAAAGAATGCACCCTGGAGTGCAGAAAGATTCAGAAAGGAAACCAGGATTTTGTGTGTATCATTCCCAGCTGAGTATCGTGAAAGCTGAAACAGCACTATAGCACAAGGGGGGTAATTTTTAATATCTGATTTCAGCTACCAAGGCAATACTACCTAGAATGAATTAATGCTGCATGGTATCTTATATCACCCTCTTTGAATGGAAAACCAAAGCATAATTCCTTTCAGAACAAAGGTACAAACAAGAAAATCCTTCAATATGGAAGATGCTTTGTGCCAACTCCAAAACGGTAAGCTGAAGAAACACTTTGATTTAGTAGCTATTCACATTTCCAAAGCTTTTTTATTGTTACGCTGAATCTATCAGCTTTGCATAGTCTCGCAGGCATATCCTCTCAAAGAAGAATCGCAGCAGTAAAGGTTTAATGCTTTGCTACTTTAATAATGTTTAAATGATTAATGTCTTTGCTAGTGGTAGAATGCACGTTGTTCCTCCAGTATGTGCAGCAGTTACACAGTAGTAACACAAGTACAAGGTTTAAACATCAAAATATATAAAAGAGCAGTATTAGCCTTTAGTTTGCAGCCATTTGGTGGAGAATCTCTCCTCAGCAATGATAACTGCCTCTTTCAGAACAGGAAAAGCAGTTTGCCTGCCCCAGTGCTCATTATTTATTATAGCTACCATGAAAACGCAGCTGCTTGCTATAGAAATTGTGACACAGCTATTAATGCAACAGAACCTTCCCAGAAGTTATTGTTCCACTGTGAAGTGTTCTCAGTGGATCTCTTGAAACAAAGATGTGCCAGCTGAGCTGACCGGGCTCCAATGAAACACGAAAATGCAGTCATGCCTTCCAAACAAGCACTGCAATATAAAATACAACCTTTATCTCTGCAAAGTCACATCACTAAAAGAAACTTTCATACCTGTGGCTTTCCTATGATTTGTCACTGAATGTTTCTGCCATCCTTACAGGAAAAACGGAGTCGGTTTTGCTTGGTTTGTTGCTTCTCTACACCTCTTGCGGTTTTATGTGGAGGGAGTGAACCCACCTCAATAATAGAGCCAACAAACATACTCTGTCTGTTAAGTTATGCTAACAAATCTTGTTAAATCTGCCAAAATCGTGCTGTTCACATCTTTTTCTCTAGCAGAGGGAACTCGTATGTTTAAGGACCGCAATCTGGATCTTCCTTCAAGGAATTCCCTTTTGAAGGACAGAGGAAGAAAATTCCTGTCCATTCAAGATACCACTTATGATAATGGATGGATAGGATTTATTTTGATTTCTATCTTTAAAGCAGATCCAGAACCTCCCCCACCACCTTCCCTTATCTGCAAGTTGTGAGACATTAGGATTCAAGTTGTCTTTGGCTACCCCTATAGCTACCAGTGCAGGAATCCCCGGGGTAACAAAGGTGACCCTGTGTAGCAGAGCGAGAACGATTGCTTCCACAGGCTTTCCCTGTCTCTCAGGAGACTCCCAGGCCAGTTCCAGCCCTCAGTTTTTCTGATGCTGCATCTCTACTCAGGTCTTCTCTGAGTATGGAAAGGATGTTCAGGATCTTACAAGAGGGACTCTTCTCTGTTCTTTGATGGGGGTTTTTTGGCCTTTATGTGACATTGTAGCACTCACCTTTTTTTCACCAATGGCTGAACTTAAGTAATTTCAAACCTTAATACCAACAACTACTAATAGTGCCTCGCAACTACTGATGTCAAAGTTCACTGTAAGCCATACCAAAAGCCTTTCCTTATAAATGAGGTAGGCCAAGGTCCAGCCAGGTTTAGAGCTACATTCATAATTCGAGGACATTGAAAGGCTTCTTTCAACTGTAATAGGCTTCCAGTGATTTTTATCAGTTGAAGACAAGAGTTTTGATTCAGATAACACACACAGAGTCATTGTTTGAGTTGCACAGTGCATCACCCAGCAATTTTTTATAGAATCTTAGAATAGTTAGGGTTGTAGAACCATAGGATGTTTTGGGTTGGAAAAGACCTTAAGATCATCCAGTTCCAAATCCCTGCCATGGGCAGTGACAGCACACACCAGATCATGTCACCCAAGAAAGACTCCATCCAACCTGGCCTTGAACACTGCCATGGATGGAGTATTCACAACTTCCTTGGGCAGCCCGAGGAAGCTCACCTTGCCTGGAAATGATAAAATGTCAAGAGTGACAATATTTCTGCAGTAATTCAGAATGATCCTCCTTAACTTATACTCATAAAGTGTTCCTATCACTCTCAAAAGCTGTTGCCCAGACAAGACTGACCTAGCTCAGAAGAGCACTCTGGCAGTATCCTTTTAATTTCTACGAACAAGAGCTATAAGAAACCATAATATTTATATCAGATTACATTTTACATTTGTGGAAAAGGAATGACCAAGTGCTCACTATGCCGTGTATGTTCTTTCCTTTTTCCTAGATGTGACAGCATGTGGAACAGGACTTGTGTATGACTTTGGAAATCACATCTAAAGGTGGCTATCTACAGAGAGGTTGTTAAAGCTACGTTTTGACACCTAAATCAATTCTGCGACTCAGAAACACTAAGATTCCAGCAACTGAAGAAAAAGGTTATTCATCTTTCATATGAGAAGCAAATTCAGGTCCTGATCATTTAGGACTGTTAATGATCCTGAGCATGAGAATGTTATTTACCTGTGTGATCAACATAAATTCCACTGCTATTCATCTTCTTGTGTGCTTTCTGCTCGCCTGAGATTTTCTGGCGGCTTTGACCAGAAATATCATTCATCAGTTAGGGCCTGATTTTGAACATCTCAAGTCTGCATCCAAAAGTACTCTCACTGATTTGTTTTAAAGCTATTCACATGTCACATTTCACGAACACATGCTTGGATCATCAGAATCACAAACCTTTGTGTAGCGTGACCATACATACGCCTCTAATTAGAAGCAGCTTCATACGTAAGAATGGTAGATACTGTGATCCAGTCCAATTGTAATCATTCAATTATATGAAAACTCTATTAGGATCACAGTCTTATGACATCTATATACAAAAACATCCCCTGGATTCCCACAAGTAATTATTCCGCTGTTACACTGAAAGAACAGTGTGCTTTACAAGCAGTCAGCTTACAAGCACCTCAAGCAGTGTTACTTGAAGTGCTTAATATCTGTTTATGTCATCAAACAACCACAGCTATTTTCAGAGATGGGTAGTGCTTATAATGAAGAACAGTGTTCGAGTCAGTGGGGAGTCTTCTTATTAAGGAGGGAAAAAGTTATTAACAAATCTGCAAGAACCTTCTTCGCACATTCCAGCTACATTGTGTTGAACCAAATGTACATCATGACTCAGCTCTCAGGAAGTTTTCAAGCTTTATTTTAAGACACTTCAAGTACAACAACCTTGACTACTTACAGAAAGTTCACTTCTCTAAGCACTTCTGATCCGTGGCATTTTAAATGATTAAATTGTCTCAGTTACAGTGTAATTAACTGTCTTGGTTTTAATTAGATTCCCTTGATAATTTTTTGTTTAATTACTTTGCAACTTGAGGAAAGCCTCATTGCGAATATTCATCTGAAACCTCTGTTGTGTTTCATAATAGAAGGCCAAAAAATACCCATTAGGGAAAATCTCATCAAATTCTATTTGCAGGCATTCCTATGTCATTCAGTGAGGTTAATACCAAGCAGCTTACCTTGTCATCCAATTTCCGTGCACTGAATGAAAGCTCAACGTAGTCGTCGTTGCCAGACAATTCCTCGGCAATCACCTAAATGGAAAGCTGCACTTCAGTTTTGCATAGTGGAATGACATGGGAGAAAGGTGACATTTCCCAGTGTGAAGGCTGCAGACCCCATTAGGAACCTGAAGTGTGGCACAAGTTAATATGTTTCCCTTTGCAATCAGCACCAAGAGCATTCAGTGAATCCCTTCCTCAGTTGATGGGTGCCACTGTTTGAAGCCTACAAACCCCAAATCACTCTGTATCGCTCAACTATGCCTTGTCAGGCACCTGTCAATGAACAGACACCAAAATCCATCAGGGACCCCTTTCCTCTGACCAAGTACTTTTCCTCAGACAGGAAAAAATAATGCTTCAGCATAATTTGGCAAGCTAAATGGAAAAAGAAGTGAAGTCACCTGTCACCAGTCACTATGAAAGGCACACTTACATTAAGGAGCTCTCCTGGTATAGCTTTTCTGCAATAGCTACACTGGCAAAGCCATTTACCGTAGACTGGGCCAGATGAAAGTAACACTAAAGCAATGTTGTGTGATTCCTTCAGGTGGTGTAAACTATGCTGCTAACGATGCCAGTCACTGTGCTGTGCAATGTGGCTAAACGCCCCCCCCCCCAATAAACCCAACCAAACCAGCCATTAAAATGCTTCAGTGGAGAGAAGGTATTAACCAAACCTGAGATATTTCACTGAAATAAGTTCTTTGAAACAAACCACATTATGTTCTACTTCACAGTAGTAAGATCTTTCCCTATTGTAAATACTCTCTCCAGAGACTGAACTGCACAGAAGAACCTGCTTCTGAGGTGGTTTACGCCCACAGGCACACACTTGGCAGCCATGTCAGCTCCCCAGCCAGACTCAGACCATCTCCACCACATGGACTCCAGGTCCTCAGGGAGTTTCTGTGCCAGAAATTAACTTAGACTCTGCATTGGGCATAACTGGCAGGGTTTTGGCAGCAGGGGCTTCAGGGGTGACCTGTCTAGAGAGATGTGAGCCCCACAGCTGGCTGCAGCTGGCTTGGCACCCCGAAACATCAACTCATCAGTGGTGCAATACCGCAATATGTGAACACAGTTAAGAGTGGAAGCTGCTAAAGGCAGGAGGCATAAAGGGAACAGCAGTAGAGTTCACTCTAAAGAAGATCCAGGAAGAGGTACAGAGAAGGGATGTTGCTGGGGCTATAGCTGGAGATGCACTCCTGGAAGGAGGTGCTCCATGCCAGAGGAGATGCCTCTGAGAGCACAGGTAAGCCTATGTCAGAGCAGGGATGCCCCAACGGGGCATCAGGGCCCGTGTGTAAGCCCAAAGCAGAGCGGAGAAAATGAGTAAGAAACAGTGCAGCAAAAAAGTAGATTCACTGTGTTCTGATCCTGACCTGTGCCACCCATCACCTCACCAAAGGGACTGAGCATAGCATGAAGTGAAGGCAAAGGGAGTGGAGACTATGAAGGAAGGGGGATCGGGAGAGGTGTCTGAACTGAGGACAGCGAAGTGGGAGGAAAGGTGTTTTCCCTAGGAGTTTGTCATATTTGCTCCTCAATACCCAGATCAGTAATCAAAAGTTTATGTTATAATTACCAACAAATTGAATTAAGTAAAATCCCTTGAGTCAAGACTGTCCTGGCTGTGACACCTCACAGCAGTGACCTGTGGTATATTTACATGCAGCCACATAGGGGTACAGATGCTCAACTGTGCATTCAAGTACCATCCCACAGGCAAACAGGAGGTGGCTACCGGGTATGTCCCCAGGTCCTGAAATAAAGCTAAATAATCCATTCTGACTTATTCTGTTGAGACAGCAAACTTTTCACACTATAATTTTTGTCTGAGTTCAGTTTTCTCCCATTCAAGCAAAGTCAACAATTTAGTTCTACTGGCTGGAAGCCAAAGCAAGTAACTAAGGTCCATATTTCACGGTCATCATCCCGTATTAGGCCAGCAGGGACTATTAACTCATTTTCTATCATCTTCAGTGTATCACAGAGCATTAACTTCTGCCAGAACACTCTAGTTACAAGCCTAATGATTTTAGATGAACCAGAGCATTTGTGTTTTCACAAGACTAGACTCTCTGTCTGTGTCCCTCACAGGACAGGAGGGGTTCAGAACACTACAAAGGTGGACGAGATGAAGTATGCCCAACTAATGCCAGCAGGAAAGACAAACCAAGTTATTTAGGAAGCAAAACACTCTCCTGTTTCTCCTCAGTCAGATGAGTGGGGAATTCCTTTCCAAGCCCAGATCAAACATGACTTTACCTTATGCCTTAAAACAAAACCCTTCCTAGCCAAGCAATAGGAAGACATCTCAGAAAGAAGATTCCCTGGGCTCTCAGGAAGCATCCTCTCACAGTCTGCTGTCTCTTCCGTGGTTGAAGGCAGGAAAACATCTAAACAGTCAAGCCAAAAGAAACCCATCTGGCTAATTGCACATCAAGGAAAAAAAGCCCTTCTCAACCCCATGAGGCAACAGAGCAGAGATCCCCAAAGCAGAATATTTTATTATAGTCTTTGTCTTAATGCAGAGCTGCAAATGTCACAAGCATGCTAGGTTAGGTGCAGATAAGCTTGATCTCCTAACAAGCCAGCATAGAGAAAGATGAAAGAGAGGTAATACATTGATTTGCAGATTTCAAGATACACATGGGACTATAACTACCCAGCCTGTAATTGCATTACAACACAGCTAAAATACCTAATCTCATCAACCTTCTGCTTTTGGTGTTGCTGGGCAAATGTGTGTGTGCCTGCTGTGTCGGTTTCTAGTTTTTAGGAACTGGAAAAAGACAGAGGGCTAAGAAACATCAGACTCCTGCTTGTGTAAGAGTGGATCAAACTGAGCTTCTGAAGGTTCTAGACCTTCAACTTAAAGCGATCAAATAGCACAACTTGTCTGTCAAAGTACCTTGTACCAAAGTAGTAGTAATAAATATTGTGGCTTTCATGCAAATCATACATTATCTGTTGCCATTTCCTTACAAGCATTTGTCAGATGCTTGTAACGTAATTATCTGTTACACAATCACTCCATCAAGGGTTGTTCTGGTGACTTAGCAGGATGCTTTTAGGGCGAATTAGTCACATTAGATATTTCTACATAACAGGAAACCAAGAGTGTATTTAAGATGGACTTACTGTTATAGATGACTTTCCCGCTGTGTTCCCATGTTTGAGTAAGGACTTGGAGAGCTTCCTCTGAGAAACAATCTGCACAAAAATCAAAACAATGGAAATAAGCCCCAATCTGTAGTAAATACATGGCTCACTGTAATCTCATTTTTATGTTGTTTTTTATTTTTCTGTATCGCCTTAATCCACAATCAGAGTTAACACAGAGCTAGTAAGACCATGACTGAGAAGAAAGGTTCCCCAGGAAGCTTGCAGACAGGATGAAATGGAAGGACAAAGTAAGCAGATGGGACCAAGCAGAAGAGGAAGAACACAATTCACTGAGTTGAACAGAATAACTCCTTCAATGACTCGACCTGTTTATTCGGACTGGCCTCTTCTGAAAGCCCACTGGAGTTTCTTACAGGAACCCCACATTTAGTTATTTAGACAGCCAGGTTAAGCGCAAATTTCCCCCCACAGTATGCAGCCTGAAGAAGTCTTTGTATCTCTTCCTTGCCAGTTGGGATACTCAAACAGCTTTAGCTGAACAATCATTTCCCAGCATCTCTGTGTTAATTCTTCTCCAGATGTTATTGCTGCTATACAGACTTGCACAATTGCTTAGCTTTTTTCTAGCAGACCCAATGCTTTTCAGGATTGCAAAGAGCACCCAGTCATGTTTTACTAGCATTTTTCCATTGATCCAAATGCCTTTTACACAGACTGAATTGCAGACACCATCAAATGCATTCACTTTTCCCAGTGCAGAGTCCTTCATACTATACATGATTTAATCCCAAGTTTGGAAAGCAATCTCCCACCAAAGAGCAGCGGTACATGTAGAAACAGTATTTCCCTAACAACATCCCCTAGAACCATGTTGATATATCAAGGAAAGAAAAGTGGTTATCATACCCTTTCCAAAAATGTCTCTTTTGGATCTTTCACCAGCCCCTGGGTCATGGTTTAACCCCAGCTGCCAGCTCAGCACCAACCTCCAGTGTGATGGGGGAGAGAATCAGGAGGTTAAAAGCAACAAAATCCATGAGTTGAGATAAAGACAGTTTATCTCAGTAAAGTAAAGCAAAAGCTGTGCACACAAGCAGAGCAAAACAAGGAACACATTCACTGCTTTCCACAGGCAAGCGGGTGTTCAGCCATCTCCAGGGCAGCAGGGCTCCACCACGCCTAACAGTTATTTGGGAAGACAAATGCCATCACTCCAAACATCCAAACAACCCCCACTTCCTCCTTCTTTCCCCAGCTTTTACTGCTGAGCAGGATATCATATGGTGTGGAACATCCCTTTGGTCAGTTGACTGTACTCTCAGCTAGCTGTATTCCCAACTTCTTCTGCATCCCTCAGCCTGCTCACTGCTGGGATGAGATGAGGAGCAGAAAAGGCCTTGACTCTGCAAGCACTGCTCAGCAGTAGCTTATGCATCCCTGAACTATCAACACTATTTCTAGCACAGACCCAGAACATGACCCCATACCAGCTACTGTGAAGAAAATGAACTCTACCCCAGCCAAACCCAGCACACCTTGCAAAAATCTGTACATATCTGTACATTCTTCTCTAGACATTTATTTAAGTGCCTTCCAGAGAATGTTGATCCCTACTCAGCTCTGTGGCTTGATCGGATTTCTAATTCAATAAGCATCATTTTTCCCATCTCTCTTAGGGACTGCTCCGATTTCTACCTTTTCAAACTGCCGGTGAACTACCTCTCTAGCTGCAGAATGACCACTGTAAGATTTCAGCCTTGTCCATGGTTTTGGCATCACATTAACTCATGCACTAGTGTCCTTAAAGCCTCATGCTTTTGGAGTGCTAGTCCATGCACCTTCCTCTGTGATACTACAAACTCATCATCTACTGAATCCCCCTGAGGTCATCTTCTCACCATTTTGCTCACAGTATGCATTTCTTCCCAAGTGATGTATTTCACTTGGCTATCAGCAGCTTTCTCTAAACAGGGCATCACTGTTTACAATAGTGTGTACATCTCCCTGTGGTGGTGTTTCTGAGGCCAACTAGGAAGCATGTTCTGCTTGTTTGACCTTTCTCTGTGATGTGATTTACATTTCACAGTACCACAGCTCTGCTTCCTCCTCCTTCCTTAAACTTCAGCAAGGGCTAATTCTGTGCCCTGAAGTTGTCTTTTCCAACCATTTTGCCTCAGTTATTAGCTATGTTTTAGTGCCTTCAGGTGGGCTCAGTTAATACCCTAAACTGACAAGACTGAGTCTTCAAACATCAGCTGTATTTTCATTTTGGTTTGGAACAAACATGTTCCTTTTCAAAGGGGATTCTTCAAACTCCTGTAATACAGTGTCAGTTGTCTTCCTCCAGTTAAATTAACTAACAGCTATTAAAGCATTAAATACTCCAAACCCACTCTATCTTACTGGCCTATCTTACTGGTCTACCTTACTGGTATCCTCTGCTTCTACCCCACTGCTTGTAGTGAGAGGATGAATGGTATTTAAGCCTTCCTGGTCTGTTCTCCACGTTTCCAGGGGGGAGCCCACTGTGTTTGGTGCTTCAATCACTGGTTTGGTTGCCTTTTTGCTTGCACCATGATGTGTTCAACATCACTTGGATTCAAAAACCGAGACAAGTACTTGTGAAATTTCAGCCTCCAAGTGCAGGCAGCTCAGCACAATACAGCAACCTTGTCTTCCTAAAACAGTTGACTACAGTGAGAGAAGGATTCTGTGACATGAAAAAGTCAGGACATAACCATATCAAAAGTATTTACTAGTTATGATACATGCTCTTTTAAGCTCTGCCCTTCTTGTGTAAAAATAAGTACAACCCTTAAAGAACCTTTTTTCACAGCTGTAACATCTCCCAAATGAAGAACTGAGGTAGCTCTGCCTCCCAGCGTAGAAACTCTCTCTTTCTTCATGTGTTCACCTTTACCCTGTTTTGACAAAGCAGGATTTGTACAACTCTGATGTGCCTGTGTCTGTTTTTATTACCTATGCCCCAGCCACTTACATGTACCCACCAAATAATTCACAGGAATAGTGGCAGACAGTCAAAGGTGCATCAAGTGTGCTACACTTGAACATGAAGAGAGACCAGACAGTAGGCAGATGCTAGTGACATAACTGCTCTCATGAAAAAGCTTTGGTTGATGAGTTCACCCCTTCACAGGTACCAAGAAGTCCATTGCAAGGCACCAAGTTCAGATGTATGCGTTCATAATGAAGGACGTTTCATTCTTTCTAACTGCTCACACAATTCCTGCTTTTTGGAAGAGCCAGTTTTATCACACATGACACTTTTTATACCATACTCACCACTCTTCAAGATTTCCTTTGTTCCCTATAGTACTGATCAGCTCACAGGCTATTTACAGACGAAGTACACCTCTTTCTGTCTTTGTTAAAGGTCTGTATCTGAAAATAGTTAATCAGAACAGAATACAGAGAAAAAGAGATATCCCTGTCACAAGAGGAAATAACCTTATTACAGGAAATGGCTTATCAATAGCCTAAAAGGTCTTTGAATTTAATTAGAGGTAACAGCCCTTTCAGAATTAGTCATAATAATAACAACTCCTTATATTAGCAAACTAAACTTTAAATTACTTTTCTAAAGACTGCCATAGTCATTCACAGAAGAAGATAAAGTACATAAAACCAAAGCAGTACAAATTGTACAAGTAATTCCATTAACTTTTCCTGGCAATATTCATGTAGAACTGAAAATCTTACAGCTTCAGAGATCATGCTGCAACAGCAAACCAAGAGACACCTGAGGTGTTTAAATAGGTAAAGTTAGAGAAAGTGCTGCACTGATGATTAGCTTGTGCTCTGAGTCAGCCCTGGTAAAAATGACATTCCTATCTAATAAAGTACATTATTCATCCCACTAATGAATTGAGCAACTTCATCTGGAGGAGATCAAAGGCCAACTATTTAAAGGTATTTAGATACTTCAGGAGGCATACAGAAATCTAATGAGATTCAGGAATTCAAACACCTTGAGAACACGGGTCCCATGCCTTTTGCACCACGGAAGCAGTCAACAGCCTATTAAGCAAATACTCCCACACAGACTACTTTAATTTAATTAATTCAGGTGTAATCATGGCTCTTTTAGCTTTTCTCCAATTCAAGAGCAAGGAGATTTGCCATGGCTGAAACGGAGCTAATAATCAGTCGCATTTTCAAGTGCATAATCTGCTAATGGCATGTATTATTAAAAGCACAGAAGAAACAAAAATACTCATTATTGTGAAAGAAGATTTGCAATATCATTTATACATAAATGTGTGCATGGGAAATAAGAACTCTCCAAACAATACTTGGAAAGGTTCTCGGCAGGAAAAGATTTACATCTCTCTGTACTCTTTAATCAACTAAGAGCAAAATGCTAATTGAGCAAGCACGGGAGTTGTGAACTACAGGAGTACTTTAACACTTGTGTAAATGATAAGAAAGCAAACAAGGAATCACTCATTTGAAAATGGCAAACACCAGCCCTGGTAAGCAATGAAAGAAAAGCCACAAAGTCTATTCCCACCCTGCAGACCTGCGATGGCTCACAGCATGTAAGAAAGAGCTTTTCTGGTTCCTGTATCTTCATGCTGCAGCAGGCACAGCCCAGCAGTGATCAAGAATGTCTTGGCAACGTATGTTTGTTTAGTGTTTGACAAAACCTGATTATTCATTGTAGTAATTGAGTCGAGTTCTTAAAGATCAGGCTGAGACTTCTGGGTGAAACTTCAGAGTCAAAAACTAAGCCACCCTCCTGTGTGCTTAAGAAGTTAACTTTGAAGTTAGACAGTCTGAGCCCTTACAAAGTAATGCAATTTCGATGCTTTATGAAGTTTATGGAATATGCAACTGAACAATTCTGATGAGAGTATTAGAGAGGCTCAGAACACATGAAAGCACTAAAACGCAAAACATGAACTAAACCTAAAACATAAATAGAAAAGGACTTGGTTTTCCTATCTCAGCTGAATACCATGGAAATTAGGCGATCCAATTTCAATTTTTGACAGTGTTTGCTCATCTAGGATTTTTTTTCCATTGTTCTTTGATGGACAAAAAAATCCTACCCCCTAAATAAATATCTCCTGCCCCTTGAAATGATCACACTTCTTGTGAGCAACCAAGAAGGAACAGAAAGGCAAAATCTTCAGTGATTAGATAGGGATTCAGTTTGAAGCCCCTAGGTGAGTGGAGTGCTTGAAAACTTTTCCTAGGGTTGGGAAAGGGGAAAAGTAAAAGGGAAAGAGAAGTGGAAGAATTTACTTTCCTCAGTTACAGACAACATTTGTAGAACCATTACCAAGGATGAACTGATTCATAGCATTTAAAGCACCTTTATGAAACCTAGAGGTGGGTTTTATACAGTGGTACCCCCAAATGGCAGTTAAAATATTACTGCTTGTGATTTCCCTGCTTACTACTACCAAGTCATATCGTTGCCACTGCTTGCCAGTGGCTATGCAAAGAACAGCAAGGAACAAGTGACTCAAAGAGCTAGAAGACGAGTGGGCAGATGCACAGCCTGATGGAGCATCCCAAGCCATTTGTAGTGGAAAGCACAGTGCCAAACCACGGCTCTGCTCCCAACATTCCCACTCCAAAGGATGAGAGCTGCAATCTACAGCACCAGCTTCAGAAGGCTGCTCTTACTCCCTGCCAAAGCAAGACCAGCTAAGTCACCCCTGCTTTCCTCACTTTTGGTTTGCCAATTCATACTTTCTTTTACCACTTAAAGGCTACAAGTGTTTGTAAAGTGTTTCCACAAGAGACAGGAGAGGGTGCCTTTGCTTAGAGCTGGTCTTACTAGGGGTAGGCAAACCCCAGGGACAGGAAACCACTGCTATCGTAAGGATGGCAAAACGCTTTGCGGGACAAAGTCCAAAGAAGCTGCGAGATCTCCATCCTTGGAGACATTCAAAATGGGACTGGACAAGCCCCTGAGCAACCTGCTTTAACTCATTTTGAGCAGCAGACTGAACCAGAGACCCCGGAGTTCCCTTCTCATTTAAATTACTCCATGATTTCAACAAGAAGACCACACATTCCCAAATGTCTGCGCTATCTCCTGCGTGGCATTTACATTTCCCTGGAATTTCGGCTTTTCATGAGGCTCTGCTGAAACACACCCACCATTCTGTCACAGTACAGTCTCCACTTCCAGCCTCACACAAGTTTCTCAATCATATATTCCTTATGGTTATTTCACGTGGGTTGAATTCCCTGTTCAGCCCTGAGCTCAAGATATAACAGCTTTTGTCAGAACAAGCTGGTGGCATGCTCAAATTCTGTTACAAAGTGACTTCCAGGTGAGAATTCTGCACACAGATACCTAAAATTGGGGTAAAACCTAGAAATGTTAACTTTGCTAGAACTCATCTGCCTTTTCTGTAGCTATATTCCTAAACCAAGCCAAAACAAAAGGTGAAACCCAAACAACTGCTTTCACAAACACATCTTGATAAAGGATGTTTCATGCACTTCTGTGTTTTAGAGGGCAACACTGTTAAAAAAACAAGTGGATAAGGGAAGAGCAACTGACATCATCTACCCAACTTGTGCAAAGCCTATGACACTGTCCCACACAACATCCTTGTCTCTAAATCAAAGACACATGAATTTGACAAATGGACCACTCAGTGGATAAGAAATTCATTGGTGGTCACACTCAAGAGTTGTCCATGGCTCAATATCCAAGTAAAGATGGATAACAAGTTGTGTCCCTCAGGGATCTGTTTTGGGACCACTCCTGTTCTACGTCTTTGTTGGCAACACAGAGAGTGGGACTGATGCACCCTCAGCAAGTTTGTGATGACACCAAGTTGTGTGCTTCAGTTGATATGCTGGAGGGAACGGATGAGATCCAAAGGGACCTTGACACGCTTGAGAGGTGGCCAGTGCCAACCTCATAGAGTTTAACCAAGTGCAAAGGTGCTGCCCCTGGGTCAGGGCAATCCCAGGCACAGCTACAGGTTGGTCAGAAAAGTGATTCAGAGCAGTCTGAGGAGAAGGACCTGGAGGTGTTGGTCTATGAGAAAATGAACATGAGCTGGCTGCAGTGTGCGCTTGCAGCCCAGAACCCCCCCTGTGTGCTGGCCTGCACCAAAAGCAGTGTGAGCAGCAGGTCGAGGGAGGTGATGCTGCTCCTTTGCTCTGCTCTCATGAGACTCCACTTTGAGCACTGTACGCAGCTCTGGAGCCTCCAGCACAAGAGGGATGTGGACTTCCCTTCAGCAAGCCCAGAGGAGGCCAGAAAGATGATAAGCATGATGAAAAGTTCAAAAACTAGAGGGGGGAGGGCAAAAAACCCCACCAAGAAAAGCCTAAATGTGAGAGCAGAGTCCTCCGGGCTACATTACTGTGAACAGATTTCACACCGTTATTATTTTTTCTTGGTTACCATTAAAATTACCCTGCAACCAACCCAGCTGTGTGCTATTTTTAGAGTTCAAATCATTATAAAGACATTTATGCTACAGGCAGCAGCAATGACATTTTTTCCCTTTCCTGTTCAAGCCAATTAAGCAAGAAGAACATTATAATAACTTTTTCCTTTGTTTCTCATTCTCCTTGGTGCTACAGAATAGCTTATTTTCACTAAGGCCACAAGTAGTCTGTTAAAAAGAACAGACTTAGTAGTGCACTGTAAACACCCTAAACATCAGCACTTTTACATTGAACTTTCAATTTAGTCAGTGCATTTCACATTAATTCCCTCACTGACCAGACTTTTCCTCTTTCAGCATGCTTGGGAAATAAATCAAAGGGATTCATGTGCAGTGGGGTTGAGGGAGTAACAACAAACAGTGAGAAAATAAGAGACAAAAGCTTTGCAGCATCTTCCATACCAAGCTCAGGTAACAAACTTATGTGGAAGTATTGCAAAGTTTAATTGAGATGAAAGCATCCCTTGGTCTCATCACACAATCTACCACAGAATAGAGAGCAAATTTACACTCAGCTCAGGGAAACTGAGGCCATCCTTGGCATTGCCATTATGGACCTACGTTAGGAGACCACTGCATAACAAAAAGTCTGCCAGCTGGAAATAAAGTGCGATACCAGGAGCACTGTAGCATGCTACCAGTCAGCAATATAGGAATGGACAGCAGACGTGCCTCTGATGACTTCTAGATATTGATCCTGTGAAGAGGACTCATCACCCTTAAATTTAGTAATCTAAAAAGTTAGGTATCTACTCTAAGCCAGCTGTCCAGACTCTCTTGATAACAGATGGGAAAAGACAGGTATCTCCTGAAGGCAATTTACCCTAATCTGTGATGGAACTGCTAGAACTGCCTGTTTCTCTCCACTGGACTAAAGATGGAAATCAGGAGAGTAACTTAGTCTAGGCACCTAACTTTTGGATGATTGGAATGAATCCAACCCTATCTCTCTATTTGCCAAATCACCAGGCACTACCCCGTGTGAATAAAGTACAACTGTAAGCATTCCTTGGATTTGAAACTTGCTTTAAATCCCATATAATATAAGGAACAACAGTTTCTTTCCAAACCAGTCTGTTTCTCAACATTGGTGTACTGAGCCTGAGCTCTACTGCATGGGGTCAAGCAGATGCTAAGCTTCCTATAGCACTGGCTAACTTGAAGCTGTATTACAGTAGTAAATCAAAGCAGAAGTTCCTACTTATCCTGTTCAAAGCATGAACTAAGAATTTTGTCATGAATGACAAATCTCACCCATCAATCATCTAACAAAGTGCTATATTTCACATACATACAGGAGATTAGCAACAAGGGGAAAAATGGTGGTGATACCTACTTGTCCAAGAGTGCACTCCATGCCACCAAGAAAGTCAGCTTCCTTCAGCCCATTGTGATTGCTGCTGATGTCATGGACTTCAAACCGCAACCGCTGCACCTCTTCGAAATAGAAGTCCACTGTGAACAGCTTGGAGAAGACGGGATTTATACAGGTCCGAATCACTTCTGTCCTGTCAACCTGCCAAATGGAAGAGATCACAGGAGTGGTTTCTCTGTGTATCAGTGATGGACACACCAATGAGCTCCTCAAATACAGTTCGTTCATTTACCAGGACTGACAGCTACGACTGTGGCCAAGGATACTGCAGTTCCATGTGGGGCTGGCCACACACACCAGGTCAGGTCAGTTCCCCTTCTAGCAAGTCTTGGGCAGATACAGGGCATGGTCTGCTGGCTTCTCTGCAGGGTGAGCAATGGCTGCCCCCCTCGTTGGGTATACTAGATCAGTCAGGTGGCAGAGTTAGGAGCGAGGCAAAATGACTGTCATGTGCTAGACTAATAACTGAGAAATTAACTACAGAATAACCATAGAATTTACATATCCAGCAGTACCCATGCATCACTGCAAAACTGCAGCAGAGCGAGATGGTTTCACAAAACTAAGTGGAAAAGCAAGCAAACCCCCCGATAATTACTCATTTTGGGCAACTTGGGTGATTAAGGAGCAGAGAACTGGATCCACAGCTAACAACTTTTCTTAAAAACAGATCATTTTTTCCACCTCGCTACATTGCATTACAAGAATCAGATGGATTATACGCTGTGTATCACTGCTTCTGAGCCTCACAGCTGCTAAAGAAACACCATGAAATCTGTATTACTGCTTCTTCAGAAAAGTTCTCATAGAGCACTTTCTAATTCTCTTAAAATGTAGTACTTGGGTTCCTATTTTCAAAGAAGGCCTTTGCTACTTTTCATTATGATGCATTTGATTGGTGACACTTTAAGCAACGAAGCAATTTCCTTTTTCCACTCTCTTTGCTGTGGCACTAGCAAAAAAGCCCCTAATATTTCTGTAAGATTAAAGGAACTGATCCTAAAATGAATAAGACTTGGGCACATCAGTCACTAGACAGGAGCTGGCTGGTGTGCCATGCAATAGACAAATTAAATTGCTCAGAGGAAGAGTGATGAGATCCTTTGTCTGATTCCTGATCAGGAACATCTGCTGTGCAAAAAATGACAGCCGCTTGCTTCGCTTTGCAGAGTTTATAATGCATTAGCCTTGCTAGTTATTGGCAAGGACACAAAGAGTCAAGCAAATCAAAAGGAGGGGAGAAAAATGCCCAGTTCCTGGTAGCACAGATTTATTTTAGTGCTCATCAAAGGTGTGAGATTGACAGCTCTAACAGCTGAAATCCTTTAGCTAACCATCAAGCAGATGCTCCCAGTGCTTGACTAGATGCAAACCAGCGCTACCATTACAGTCTTCCCACACAGCTGTGTCAATGTGCTTTGACTACGCCAAGATGTGACTATCACAAAAAAGAAAGCGGCCTTACTTACAAATTCAGTTCTTCATTCCTTTGCTCAGACTAACTAAAAATGATGGTTCTGATAACAATGATGCAAAGCATAATAAGTGAGAAAAGATACCAGCTACCTTCATTCAGGTGCTTAGCCTGTTTCAAAAATGTATTGATCCCCACTCACAATCAATCAGTGTGATCAATCATCGTTACTGCTACAAAATAAACCACTCAAGTGTCAGACAACCAGTCATTCCAATAGGATGTCCCTGAGATCTCGCCTAAGTGGAAAGTGATTTGATGCACTTGCAGCAGGGCGGTCACCTCACGAAATAGCTCATTTGCAGATCCAAGAATCAAAACATTTAAAGGATCAGTATCAAATCTTTCTTCGTAGCCACAGCAATCTCCGAAACCCATTCCTTGTAATTTAATGGTGTCACTATAACTGCTTAACTGGTATGGCAGATCTCAGGAAGTTCCCCTGTTATCAGTTCTCATTTCTACTTTGCTGCTGGAATGTACGTTTCTCCACTGTGAAATGCAGCAAGATTTACCTTTGTGCTTGACACAGGTTAAGTACATGGCTGATCAGGAAGTGAAGTGCCTGAAAAAAGAGGCACAGGTCTGCGCACAGGGACATTAAGAACTTTCATGTCACACAGTGGTAAGACACTGTTTGCTTTTTCTAGCCTGTGATTGACTGATGTCCTTCCCTTGACAGACACCATTCTGAAATATAGCCATTTCACTGAATTTCCCCTGTCCTTCCACATTATTGAGATGATACATCAATCCTGCGTGTCAGAGCATGGGATTACGTGAGAAAAATCCATATGAAGGGAACAATGCCAATAGCTCCACAAGTGACATAAAATTCTTCACGCCTGCCTCAGCAGCTAGCAGCATGCAGTAGCATTAGCCCTGTTAGTCTACCTTGCCTCCAGTCTGCTTTGTCAGCATATTTCACGATTACCCTACTCTTTAGCTACAAAACCTGGCAGGTCCTCAGCATGGGAAGCCTGGCTCCATTCCCTCTCTTTGACTCCTGACAAAGAAGCAGTGGTGAACAGAGAGCAGTTCAATAAATCCACTGACTCTCATGGGATGCGCTAGGTTAAAAGATGCGATATAAACACAAGCTATAATCTCTGACTTCTGCCACTTACTAGGGGCTGTTCTTTCTTGAGTATTCCTGCTCTCATGTTTAAGTGTAAAGTCTCCACCATCCCTTTAGAAATACTGGAGAAGCATGAAACCTTAATGAAAACAGGTGAGATTACTATTGCTAGGTGCAGTTTCATGCAGATAATCACCAAGGAGGACACGATCAACAGCGATGCAGATAATCACAAAACCCAAAAAAGCTGACTTGTTTTTTGACTGCAACAACTTAACCTAATACTTGCTGGACCTGTTTCACTGCAAGCAAAATCCCATGTCATGTTCCATGATAACCTGAAACACAGATCCACCCAAGACGTCAACCTCATGTCTTATGTCCTTAATCCCGTTGTCACCCAAAATCAGTAACAGCACTTCCACTTGCATGGAAGAAGGCTCAACTGCGTAAAGAAAACACATCTCACTTTGCCCACCTTCATCAACTCAGCATTCAGAAAGCTCGAACTTCTCAGCTTGAATGCTCTCAAAGCACAATGAACACCACCAGCAACCACATTAAATCTCCATTACTTTTGCAGAACAGAGCTTTTAAGTCCAACAAGTAAGTGGAACTTGCACTTTTGGTCTTGTTACATGAAATTATTGGGCAACCTAACCCTGAAGGCAGGCAGACCTCCCAACATGGGTCATACCCACAGCTTTGGGATTTCGGCCATCTGTTACTTTAACAGAACAAGGCATTTCTCCAATTTATTAAAGGAGAATGAATTTTCAAAGGAACAGTTGACAGCTACATGCACCTTTGGGCTGTGTCAACAGTTAAAACTGACCTTAAAAAGAGCCTTGGCTGACACCACAATCAGAACATCTGCTTCATGGTACAGCTTTACCCACACTTTCCCTTCAAGGACAATTTATACAGAGAAAAGGACTTGCATCTTCACCTCCTGGGATGGACTCACGCTGCTTTCCCTCTTCATCTCTTTGGCCCTTGTCACTCCACAGAAGGAGGCATCCTGCTGAGCAGCCAGGATTACTTGGCAGGCCCATCTGGATGCAGCCACCCCGTGAGCTTCCCCTTGGGGAAGTATGAATGACATACAAACACCAAAGTAGGGCTCTGCAGTGTAAAGCGCCATCTCAACAGCAGGAATTAAAGTACAGAGAAGAAAAGGACCTCTTGGCTTTGGGCCTTTGGAATCCTCTCAATCAAACCTGGAGGAAGCTGGAAGCTCGGTGTGAAAGCTGTTTTCTTCCTGTATTGCTCACTGTGGAGGGACAGGTAGCAGAAATATTTGCCTGCTTTCCTGTGGACCCACCATCGCTCCTGAAGAACTACAAACCTGTCTTTGCTGCCAAAAAGCATCAAATTAAAGGAAGCTCAAAAGATAGAAGGGCAAATGCTAAAATTCAGGATTCTTAAGCTGCTTGCTGTGCCTTTTGTCTGTGAGCTGCTGAAAAGCAGTGAACCTTGCAGAACTGTGTCATTTCAGTGAGGAAACAAGCCTAGCTGAAATGTCACTGACAAAGAACTAATTCAATGGTCAAAGTCCTGGCTGCAGATCTCCTCTCTGTCTTCAACCGCTACTTGAAAAGTGAAGTTGAGCAAAAAGAGTCAGCCTCAGGAGGACTTTTTTTATTCTCCTATCAAAATTTGGCAAAGTGTAAGCTACTGCATATACCAGGATGAATAAGGATTAGGTAGAAGCTTACTGTCACCTTCCCAGGCTTTCAAGTGATTATAAACACAGCTTCCTCAGCATGCCCTTGAGAATCAGGGAAACAGCATTATCTACAGGACCTGAAGCTCTGCACCTCAAGGCTACACTTCAGCACAGGTCAGCTGTGTGGAGAACTCAGTGTCCCACACAAATAACTGGTATCTATCTGCTCTCCACTATGTATCCAACAAACACCTAACTAGCACAAAAGCAACATGTTTCCACTGGTTGTGACTTAACATCTTTCAGGTGCTAAGAGTGAAAGGGCCATGGAGAATTCACCGTCTTCTCGACAAAGTGACAATGCTTCAGAGGAGATTCTTACCAGGCTCATGAACTAGCATGGCCAACGTCAATGCTCCAATAGCTGCCTCATGAACGCAGGAAAATCTGTGGTCTACAGAACTATGGTTTGAAAAACTTTAAGGGTGCTGCTTTCCTGAAGCATTTCAAAAAATAAACCCAAAGCAAACGCTGAAGAGCCAGGAACATGCAAATCCCATTAAATTGGGGGTTGGAACTGGATGATCTTAAGGTCCTTTCCAACTCTTTGATTCTATGAAACAGAGAGTGGAGTGGTGCCACTCCTCAGCCCAAAGCACGCTCTTTGTGGCTGTTAGACTTTAAGTAAGTTCTCAGACCAACAAATTAAGCCATGGTTCCCTATACATTTTACAGGACAGCAAGGGAAAACCAACTGGCTGTATTTTCAGTGGCAGTCATTATAAAATGCTGTTTAAATGGAGAAGAATCACATTTGTCAGCTGAGACGATAAAATGTGCATTTTGAAGGTGTAGTGTTATTTTTTGGTCATCTGAATTTTAACCAGACTGAAAATTGCCATGATAGAGTCCACTCCATGAAGATTTGCTCTTTGCTTGGGAGCTCCTGAGGAAGGTAGTAATGATCTTTATTATTATTATTATTATTAACAGTGCTTTCACACCATCACAGATCTATTCAACAAATGAAAAGTCATTGCAAAGGTTGCTATAATTTATAGCCCTTACTTTCAGTTCAATCGATGTTTCGAAACAGTGACAAGAAACCAATAGGTCTCTAACTCTTTTTAGGCTGTAGAGCCCAAAGCCAAGCACATGTCAGCAAAAATGTGAGTGTTAACCTGCTAGTAGTTTCTTTTATTTATGTATACACACACACACACACACATATATATATATAAAAGATAGCTTATGAGCCTCCAAGCCATAAAGACCTGCTTTCAAGCACTGGGAAAACTAATACATAGAAACACCCCAGGCCCCAAGGGGCTCCAGTCTAAACAACTGGAATTACAATAAAGCAAGCATTATTATCTCTGAATTGAAACGTTCTTCATTAAGAAAGCCCCTTTCTCTTTTCAGGGCCATTGACTGGCTTCTGCTTAATTACTTTTACTTTCTCAGTGACTTTTCATTGCTCTGAAGCAGGAAACAGATAATTTATCTACTACTACACAGAACTGTTAGGGTTGGAAGAGACCTTTGGAGATCATCCAGTCCAACCCCCTGCCAAGGCAGGATATTCTTTCAGAAGCTCCTGGATGGACTTTGCCTTTTATGCTCAAAGCTTTTAAAAGGAGAGAGAAGTATGATTGTTGATGGGTATTTGCATGTAGTTTATCTCATCCACTGAAACCCAAAATATTATACAGTTACAACAGTCACTGCACGGACGGACACTTAATATTTGCACTTGAGGACCTATACCAGTCCTTAGCAGACTCCCAGACACTATGATTTCAGAGTCTCACCTGAGAAACCTCAAACTCTCACAGTTAGAAAACCAGCAAAAATCCCATGGGTGCAATACAAGCTAACTACTAGTGGCAGGCAAATAATAGTGGCAGGTCTTGTTATTCAGGAGCCAAACGGGGAGGGCTTTTCAACTGGGATGGGAGTGATGCTCAGTTCCCAGTATGAAGAAAGAAGGATCTACACTGGTTGTGAACCCTTGTGTTGGGGAAATCTACAGTTTTAGGGAACAAAAGACATCTCCAAGGAAGATACAACAGAACCTTTTAGAGCTTTAGGACCATTCTGTTGTCAAGATCAACCTCCTAGGTAAGTCTAGGTTGCATAAAGATAATGGAAAGTACAAAGGATCCCTCCCCTCACATGCATTTAGGAAACATCAAATACGAGAGAAAAAAAGCAAGTACTCAACTAATGCACTAACGCACAGTCACACCATCCCTCAATGCACCAGATACCTGCTTTTAGTTTACTCTCCTCTGAAAAGAAATAATATCATTTCCTTCAAATACCTCTGGGAGTGAGACGGCACTGAAACTAATGCCATGAAACCCACACCTTTTGGGTTGGAATGATGATTTTTAGTCACTGTATGGACTGCAATGAAAGCAAACAGATTAAAACTGAGACTTTCTTGATAAACTTCCATGTAATCCCCTTGGATCTCTAATTGCTTTCCTAATAACACTCCTGATGGGAATCTATCTGCATTTGTCAGTGCTGGGAGTCCTGTTCTGCCACAGTTCTGCAACCAGTTTAGTTTGACAACATTGACATGATCTGGGTAAATTCTGACCCACTATTTCCTATCATTAAAAACCTCCTATCATGAAAAAGCATGTAAAATATTCAAAACAACATATGAAAGATTCTATATCAACACGGTATGAATGTTAATTAATTTGCATTAACATATTACATTATTAAAATAGCTTTTCTTTTATTAAATCACACTTAAAATGTTTTTCCCACTTTTTTACAAAAGACTACAAAGGGTAATTTGGCCTAGTGGTAAACTGCGAACTATCTAATACATACATACCCAGTTAAAACTAATATATACCATCTAATATATACACACACACCCAGTAAAAAACTACACCTAGCCCACGCGGTTTCACACCGGGGATGAGTCCTATTTGTTGTGTGCCTCTAAGTTAAGAGATAGTCAGGCATCTTCCAGGGAAGGAATGTGTTGCTGGAGCAGGAACGCAGGTTAAACAAGAAGTATGGAGGCTTTGATGAAAGTTCTGCCTGGCTGGGTTTGAAAATAACCCGGCAGCATCTTCTGCACATCAGAGGTTCAGGCCAAGGTCTCCGCTTTGATTCAGAGCACAAATGCCAGCTTGCGTTCTGCAAACATATCCCTGGCTCACCCTGGACCCACATACACACACTGCACACACAGGAGATGATGCCAAGTGTTTGCACACACATCCCCAGCTCACACTGTGCCCATGTACAATGAACGGAATTGCTCAGGTCAACCCCCTGTATCATATTCTGGTATGAGCCTTAACAATGTAAAACTGGCAGCTATAGAAACTTCAGTATTAAAGAGTCCTCTTCTGAGGTACGCAAAACATTGTGATCCAGGCATAAACAATGCAGAGAGACCTTACAGAAACTGCTCATTGGCAGGAGATACCCATGTGCTCTGCTCCATCAACACAAGTGGATAATGACCTGCATCAACTCACGGAGAAGGTGATGCAACCCACCCAGATGGGATTAAACTGGCATAATTAAAAAGAGAATGCATTTTTTTCTCTGAGAACTCTTAAATGTTACCTCAAATCTGAGACCTGAAGCCTGGATGCTAAATCTCCCTTTACTTTCATATCCCAAACACAGCCTAGACGTTCAAAGACTACAATGATCACCATTTATTATTCCTCAACCTTCATTTGATGTTGAGTGCTTCAATTCAATCTTAATTCATGTCTCTGAGGACACCAGGTTTTTGTAGAGAGCAGGAATGGTCCTTTAAGTGGCCACAAGAACATTCATGTATTGTACCACTTAGCTGCACTCCACTAGCCGCAGATGCTAGTAAGCAGTGCAGGGCTGGCAGCAGTTTGAAAGTCAGAGCAGGCAGACACCTGAAAGCTCTTCAGTCATAAATTCACAGTTGCCCCCCCAGATTAAAAAATGAGCCTTACGAATACAGATCCGCACTGATGGAGCTTCAGTTTATTGTTATTTGGTTGCTCATTTTTAGTCTGCTTTGAGTCTTCCTTGGTTTTGTGCAAGGGACAGGTTTTTATCAAGGTATGCATCAATTACTCATCTGCTTTCCCCCATATTGACGGTATTTCCATGTCCCCTGATCAGCTATAATTTCTTTTCTTCAAAAGGAAATTCTGGATTGAATACTCTTTCGATTCACAATGCAATGCATGACCTTGCCTGTGCAACAGCAACGAAAAATACTACGTTATTGGGATTCAGAATATGATTGAAAATGCAGCAAGTACGTGAAGGTTGCTTCTCTCAAATGCCATTGCTTGGGAATCCCAAGTTCATTCCCAGAATCACAGAATAGTTTGGGTTGGAAAGGACCTTAAGATCATCCAGTTCCAACCCCCTGCCGTGGGCAGGGACACCTCACACTAGGCCAGGCTGCTTCAAGCCCTGTCCAACCTGGCCTTGAACACCGCCAGGGATGGGGCTTCTCTGGGCACCCTGTGCCAGTGCCTCAGCACCCTCACAGGGAAGAACTTCTTCCTTATATCCAACCTGAACTTCCCCTGTTTCAGCTTGAACCCATCACCCCTTGTTCTATCGCTACAGTCCCTGATGAAGATCCCTCTCCAGCATCCTTGTAGCCCCCTTCAGACACTGGAAGCTGCTCTGAGGTCTCCACGCAGCTTCTCTTCTCCAGGCTGAACAGCCCCAATTTTCTCAGCCTGTCGGTACAGAACAGCACAGTCTCTAACAATCGGATTCTGCTGTAGCATTGGGCTACAAAGAAATGAATTCAAACTAATTCTAATCAAGAGGAAAATATTTATTTCCTAATTGCACCTTTCATCACTCCAAAATGGACTTGCAGAGTTAATGGTCAGTATTGCCACCTTTAGTTAATCTCACGCCCTGGGCACTGGGTTTCCACAACAATTACAGACGTGTTTCTTCTTTGCCTGACGTTCTGGAGGGCAAGAGATTTAGAAGTTTGACAAATGTGCTGTACTGTCTGCCCAGTCAAACAACAGTGCAGCTGCTGAGAAGCACTTGAGTCTGCAAAGGGAAGAGTGCATGGTGGGCACAGCAAGAGCAATCTGGCATCATACCACTCCTCAGGATCTTGCACGTAATTGAAAGGAGAGAAAAATTAAGCGAGGGGATGATCCTTTGCTCACTGAGTATCAGAAGGACTGCATTATACTAAGTAGGAAATCTACACTGCTTCAGTAATTTGCTCTTTAATTAACTGACTATAAATAGTGATTTGACAATTTATTTATACTGAGAAAGATCTCCTGCCTCATACACTCAGGAAAGTTAAGCATAACTAATATGGATTCTCATATAGGTTAATGAATTATGGCAATTGATACAGGCCTAGTCAAGTAGTTAGTTTAAGAAATTCATTTGCTAATGATGTGCTCGTAATTAAAGATTTATTAATTACTTTTAATGTTGTAATTAAACTGCTAAATCAATTACATCACTGAGGCATTAGCAGCAGGAAGGCAATGCACTATTACACAAAACACACACTGCTAGACCAGACTTTTCCATTTATATAGGAGTAAGAATTAAACAAGGCCTATTTAAGCCAGCTCAAGTTGTCCCACACTACTGGGGAGCCTGGACCATAATTATAACAGATTTCTTAGGACTCATGCCCATTCAAAGCAACTCTCATTCATTCTTTCCTTTTACACATGCATGTTACAAAGCTTGTCAGTGAGGTTGCCATTTGCTCAAACCATACCAGCTTAACAGCTTGATCTGCTAGCTACCCAGGAACAGCAGTGGATGCCTTTCTGTGAGCTACTACAAAACCCAGGGGAAAAGGAGATGGCATTTGTTTTCCAGCCCAATTACACCCACAAGTACACACTCTGGCACTGAACAGCCCACAACTAATTGATCAGAAGTAGACAGCAAGTTTAGCTGAGCTGTATTTCAGTTTTGGAATCAGCATGTTATCAGACTCGTGACTTGGAAGCTCTTTGGTTTTCATTACTCTTGAAGGGTATCAGTGAGTTATGGTTCCTGTGTTTGCCTTGGAACATTTATTCCAAAATGATTTCTGGAAAACAAAAACCTTGTAATCAAGCCTGGTATACATGAGCCTAACCAAAGCTTCATCTGACATGACCACAGGTCTCCCTTCCTCAAGAATAGCTGCAGCCAGGGATGTGCTACATACAGGGACCTACTTTTACTAAATCTGCCCACAGAACCCCTCTGGGCAATAAGCAGCCAAAGATGTTTGCTGCAATAGTTGCAGGCTCTCCTAGAAAGTGTTACGACTTCCAGTTGCTTGTAAACAATATGCCTGACATACATCAGGTATATACAGCACAAATATACATTAGTCCCTCTTACATTCATGATAAGGCACAAAACTGGTTGGTATATACACAGCTGTGAAGCAGATTCAGGTGTGCAGAGCACATCAAAGCCACCCCCAGTACCACAACAGCAAGGATGCAAAGTGTTGACTTTTTCAACTAGTGAGCACAAGATTTGATTCTAAAAGACAAATGGAGTCTTGCGGGTACTTCCATTAAGTGAAAGTAGTCCATGTATCCACTCCTGTTTCCTACTATCATGTTCTACATGTTGTAAATACAGGCTTATTGGCGTGAATTATTCATGCTCCATAATGATGCAATATTATCCTGCTGATGGCATTACTTTAGAGCTGGAATTTTCAAAGGAGTTGGTTTCTCCGAAGTTCTAGCAAGTTGTTATTTGAGGCCACAGAGACAGAAAAATAAGGACATTTCCCTGTGCACAAGAGAGCTCAATAAAAGAGGATTTCCTCATGTGCAATATATACTCTGCAGCAGCTGATCTGCTACTTTATCAGGTGCCTTACCAGATGCAAGACTGTACCCAGAGTTATGCCATGTCTTAGAAAAGTAACTTAGAATGTCTTCAGTAATTCGTGTGAAGAACCCCTCCCCACAATTCAGCACTTTCACCCGCATCTGCAAAAGCACCCTATTTGTATCAGTTAATTCACAGAATCCCAGACTGGTTTGGGTTGGAAAGGACCTTAAGATCATTCAGTTCCAACCCTCTGCCACAGGCAGGGACACCTCACGCCAGAGCAGGTTGCTCCAGGCCCCTGTGTCCAACCTGGCCTTGAATACTGCTGGGGATGGAGCATTCACAGCTTCTCTGGGCACTCTGTGCCAGCGCCTCAGCACCCTCACAGGGAAGAACTTCTGCCTTAGATCTAACCTGAGCTTCCCCTGTTTCAGTCTGAACCCATTAATTCAATACATAATTTCAGAACGTGTTTTTTTTTCTCATTCTTAGTTCAAGAGAGATGCGAATATTACTCAGCAATGTTTTGAGAGTGGCCTCTCAATTCTTACTTCTTTTCCTCAAACTTCATTTTGCTTCATTATAATTAACTAATTTCCCTTCTCTGCATGTCCTCTCTTCATTTCCTAACTAATCTCCTTGTCCTGTAGATCCTGTCAATCAGAGCTGTTATTACTTCCCTCTTTATAGAGCAATACAGAGGCAAATCAGGCCCCAGACCAGTAACAAGCTAATTAAACCTTAACTTACTAACTAAATCTGAAAAGGTGCTAATAATTCCATGGTTCAAACAAAATTCACTTCAAGGCTTTCCTGTCTTATTTAGGTCAAACCCCAAGCCTAATAGCATGAAGAGAAGAGCCTAAGACAAGGGATATTCAATCACAGGGGAACAGTACCTGCCCGTTTCTTTCTTCACCTCCTTAAGGCATATCATAAGGGTAAGGGAGTTTGGGATTTTTACACCAGGATGTGAAAGGTACATAAGAGATTCCTGACTACTGTACAGATGGACCATTTCATGATGTAATATATTCCAGCATGGCATATCTCAGTGCCTGGCACTCAGGGGGTTTAACTCACGATGAAACAGTCAACAGACAAAGCACACTGTCCTGCGGAAGACACTGTCTATTAGGAGAAGTGTCAATACAAGTACAGATGAAACTTAGGCCAAAACCACCACAGAATAGCTACACCTGAGCAACCTTCAGGTAAACCCCATGGAACTCATGGTAACACCCACGAAACAGTAGACAGTAATGGCCACAATCAGTAGTAGTGTCAACAGAACGTGGTCTTCTGGGTAGGCTTCAGCTACAACTGAAGCTATGAAGAAGCAGCTTGCAGCAAGATAGGTTTTGATGAAGACGTGCCCAGCTTAGTACAGGGCTGCCCTCATGAGGCTCTTCTTAAGGGTGGCTTTAGGTACAAGCAGACACATAGGCATGAGAAAACACAGCCTCTGACTTAGAGAGGAGAGGCGTAATGCTCAGCACACCCAAGCATTGGTTGGAGCTTGCTTTATTACTAAGTAATTCATAATCCACTCTGTCTTTCTGCATGTGGTCCGAAAGTTTAATTTTGCTGACACTGTCGAAAAGCTATCACAGAATCACAGAACGGTTTGGGTTGGGAAAGGACTTTAAGATGATCCAGTTCCAACCCCCTGCCATGGGCACAGACACCTCATACTTGACCACGTCCATCAACTGCTCCTGGGTTTCAACGCATCACTAAGAGACATCCTGGCTGAAACACCCCGCATTTTATCTGCTTTTTAAAAGAAAAAGGGAGAAAAAATGAATGCAACTAAAGCCTGGCATAGTGAGAAACAAAGCCAGGAACTGCTTCCTGCCAGGCTGAAGCAGTGGCATTAGTGGTCTAGCAGGGTGACATACTGTGAAACAGGGAGAAGACAGGCAAAGAGCTAGCATGGCTACCGGAGGATAAAGGCCTGCGAAGTGCTAGCAGTAGGATGAAGCTCCTATGATATGGAACATTAGTCATCCTGCTAGCTCACTGGCATTCTGCAGAACAGAAAGACAATGGCATGAAAGAATAATTATCACAGACACCCTGTTCTCTTCAGCTTTAAATGGAGAGATCCAGATGAAGCAGCTAGAAACCATGATAAAACATGTCAGTACAATAGAGACAATCAATCTGTATCTCCAGAAGGTTAACTTGTTTTAAACTAAGAGCACAACTTCTTGTAAATTCCTGCTGTTCTTTTCTGATAGGGCAACCCCTCTATTTAATCAGATGAAAGAGCTCAAGGAAAATGCCTTGCTTTACCTAGACATGTTGAAAACCAAGAAGAAAACAGTACAATCAAATAATCATTAAGATTAAGTCCTACGATCTTGACTCCTCTTTGTCTACTTCAATTTTCTACCTTTACTTCCATTTTCTTGACAGAAAAAGATTGCTTTCTGTTTCTAGCAGTTAGCAGATTTTATTCTGTCTCTAACATCACTTCCTGCATTTACACAACATGAATCTCTTAGGACTAAATGTATTCATCAGTGGCCTTTCATTTCAGACATCTCTGTCTCAGGGTCTATCCATCCAGATACGCATAGTCTTATTTCTAAGGCTGCTGTGCTCCCAGGGCTCCAAGTGATTCCAGCATGGACTGTAAGCACTTTTCATAGAATCATAGAATCCTAGACTGGTTTGTGTTGGAAAGGACCTTAAGATCATCCAGTTCCAACCCCCTGCCACCGGCAGGGACACCCCACACTAGACCATGTTACCCAAGGCTCTGGACGACTTGGCCTTGAACACCGCCAGCGATGGAGCATTCACAACTTCCCTGGGCAACCCATTCCAGTGCCTCACCACCTGCACA
>JAOEHY010006423.1:0-25384 GCA_025447955.1 Psilopsiagon aurifrons | reverse complement strand
GGTTTTCCTTTCCCTTCTCCCCCTCTTCCGCTCCCCCGCCGGCCGCCGCTTCCTCCCGCCTCCCCGGCCGCCGTCCCCGCGTCGAGAGGAAACGCCGAGGGAAGCGCGAGCAGAGGAGCCAGGCTTCAGCCCTTACTCGGGAGCCTCCCCAGCACCCGCCGGAGGTCCCTCTCTTCCCGTCCGTGCGGTGTGCGCGGGCAGGGGACCCGGGTCTGCCGTTCTCTTGGATTTTGTGGGGCTTTTGTGGTTTTTCTTTAAGCCCTTTTTTTGGCCGCCCGCTTCTCCCTCCGCTTTAATATATGCTTCTGGAGAGCGACGTCCCCCCGCGCCGCCTCACCGCCCAGCCATGTCGGCGGCCATCTCTGCCGCGGAGAAAGTGGATGGCTTCACACGGAAATCGGTGCGCAAGGCTCAGAGGCAGAAGCGCTCGCAGGGCTCCTCGCAGTTCCGCAGCCAGAGCAGCCAGGTGGAGCTCTCGCCGCTGCCCCAGCTCAAAGGTACCCATCTGCGTCCTTCCCCCCTCCTCTCCTGCGCGCCCCAGCCCTCCGGCTACAGGTGCCGGTGCCCTCGGCTGCCCGGGGCTGTCTTCTTCTGACACCGCTCGCATGCTCCGCGCTACCCTGTGGCCGCCTGCCCTGCCTTGTCCTTTCCCCTGCACCCTCTGCCCTTTAGCCGTGTCCTCCTCCGCTCCCGGTGCTTTCCAGGGCGCTTCCTCTACTCGTATAAATAGGTGTTGTACAGGTTGGTTCTCCTTTACTGCCCCAGGGACTGACTCCACTCACTCGCCACCCTTTGCTTGGGTAACTTCGAAGGAAGCGTAGTGCGGACAGGTTTGCTTTTTGAGGGCTTTTTGTGGACGGTAAGTTGAGTTCAGGAGTGCTGGCAGTCGAGCTCCAAAACCTCGGAGCGAGTGGTGGCTCCTCCCGCGGGGGACTTTGCAAAGAGGAACTCTGTGCCTGTGGCATAATATGCTGTTTTAACTGAGAAAGCTGGCGTTTGGCTTCTTGATTCCTTTGCATCACTTTTGGGTCGTATTTGAATGGCGTTTTGGCGTATTTTAATGATCAGGAGTTGCCTCAGGGGCCTTCTCCTGCATAGTGGTGTACTGGGACCACTCACAAGTGCATGGAAACTGTAGATGCTGGCACTGCTGACAGTAAAATAGGTAGTGCAGGTTTTATCCTTTGTACTGGAGCTTAAATCTGAAAAGACTCAGTCTGTTAGATTACAGAAATGAAAGTGAAGCTAATTGCAACATTTGAACATCAAAATAAATTCACAGGTATTTCTTCTAAAAATTACAGAAGTCTTGATTAGGCAGAGAATATAAACTTATTACTAAAGTAGTTGACAGGGACTTGGGAAATAAGGGAGAGAGATTACCTTAACATGACCCAACCTATTAATTCCACTTCCACATGTGTTAAAGTCATGGTTTTTGTCTCTGTATCATATGATGGTGGAAGAAGTCTTATGACTGGCAGCAAATACCCAAAATCTGTATTAAATAGAGCAAACCTAAAAATATTCCAGGATACTGCATATTTTTGTTTTCCTGTTTGATTTTTATGGCTTTTACTGTCATGTCTGTAGTATTTCAAGGCTTTCATTTTTCCCTACTCTTGAGTGGCAGATGTCCATGAACAATTAAAACTGGCTATTGGCGGAAATGTCATTAAACACAAATAAGCTTGGGCAGGAGAATGACAAGGGGAGTTTTGGGGGCTTTTTAGCGTGTCTGTTGCAGCAGCTTTGGATGTTACTTTTAACAACAGCAGGGGTGTTCTTGCTGCTTGGTTTGGGCTTGCTTTTCCCTGTGAAGTTGTGTCCTGTGTTTGTGCACTGGTTTGATTTGAGGGATTTGTAACCAGAATAATCTGTTTTAAACTGGTTTAGTTCCTGCTGTCCACGTGCTGCTTTGGCAGTGTATTTTCCTCAGAGCATTTTTATAAAGCTACACTTGAGACTTTGTAAAAGCACTTGGTAAATATTGCGCATAGGTGGCAGACTTCAGAAAGTTGGAGTCCTGATCCAGCAAACAGTTAAACGTACATACTTTATGCAGGGAGTAATTCCAGCTTCAATCAGCAAAATGCCCAAGTTTGCATTCTTTGCTGAGCTGGGACTTTAATATTAAATTTGTAACTCCATATGCTTAAGTCCTATGGTTTTGTGTGTGTGGTTTTTCAGCTTCTTACTTCTAATACAGAGAAAGTTTGCATGGCAGCCGCAGCTCAGATGTTTGGAAATTTGAGGTCATAAACTATCAGAGGAATTTCTTCAGTTAGGCAGAGTTTTATAGAAGTTTGAATTGCCTTAAGTTCTTAAAGGAAAATCACAACTGTTTTTATGCTTATGTTTTAAAGACTTGTCCTCTAAACCTGCCTCAGAACGTAAATTGTGGGCAAAATGTGCTTGTATGAGTTATAATATCCAATTGCCAGGAAATGTGGCAGTACTACTCCGCATGTTTTCTCTCTTTGGTTTGTGATGTTAGATTTGACCTGAATATAGCTATAAGACATAGAATGATTCCTCTCCATCTGCTTTCTTCTTCTGTTTCTCTCTTGAACCTCCCCTGCCACCCAAACCAAGAAAGTGTCTAGGAAAGGAAGTGTTTGCTCTCTCTATACAGATATATAGGTATAAGATGAAGCTTTGCTTTGAAGTTAACATGGAATTCAGTAATAGCTGTGATGCTGCCAGTGTGGTATCATCTACAGAGTAGTAGTGTTCTGACAGGGGCTGTGAAGTGTGTTCATTATGCTGCTGCCTATAAGGTTGTTCATCATGCACTTGGGAAATTAGTGAAGACTTTTTTGCTTTTCCGGGCATTTTCTAATTAGTGGTTAAATCTGAAGTGTTTGGAGCCTGTACTGGGAGAACAGTAGTGTTTTGTAGATGAAAAAAGCAGTTGGGTATTAATCTGCTGTAAAATCTTTTATCGTGTTTATAGTTTCTTCTTTCATTGCTTTTTGGAAACAGATATTCTAAATGAAATATAAACCCCCACAATAGGATTGTCAGACTGGCCTAAAAGACTTGCACTGATTTGCCTGGAAGGAGAGATGCTACAGAAGAAAAAGTACTCCTCCACTTTAAAAACTACCTTCTTGGGTAGATAATGTTGTGGGTATTTTTTCCCCCTTTATCTGGGCGCTGTTGGTTGTTTGGCACTGAAATGGCCAGATCAGGTTGTGTAACATGCTTTTGTAGTTGTGTTGTTGGAAAGCCTGTAGACAGATAATCTTAAAAGTACATATTTCTGGAGTTAATCGTCCTGCTGCTGTGTATGACCAAAATGCCTTAATTTGGCTGCATAGCGTATTGCTACTAGGAGAAGAAATCTATCTTTAACTAGTAGGGAACAATCCCAAATAGTACGTGAGTTTCTCTGCAGAGATTTTGTTGGGGGAGTGAGATTGAGGGGTAGCAAGATCGTGTGGTGGTGTTAAGATTCAGCTCATTTATTGTGTGTGAATATAGCTATCATTTTAGCTACAAGCCCAGCAAAACCTGCTTGATGTTGGCATACATACAATAACTTAGCAACGTTCTTCAGTTAAGCAGGTTTCCTATGTGGTTGTTATTCAGGAGAGTGTCCATTTAACTGCATTTTGTAAAAGCTGAGTAAGAAACAACTGCAAACCCAGCAACAGTATTTAAAATATTAAACCTGTTAGAAGTTGAAGTTACTTTTTTCCCCATCTCCTTTTCATTGTTGCTTTATAGTTTTCATCATACAAATCCTTTGAAAAATGTGCAGCCAAAATAACATGCTGGTTAACAGCAGGATTTTATCACTCCATGGGCAATTCAGAGTGTTGAGTTTAAAGTAATCTGTCAAAGGAAGTGTTATTTTTAACATCTTAACGTCTTTTAACATCTTTGTCTCAATAGCAAGGTGTTTCAAAACAATACTGCAGGAGTATGTACTGTTACCTTCGTTTTTTGACAAAAGAGGTGCAACTTGACCTCGGAGCTTGATTTGACTCAATACAGTGAAAGTATGCATACTTGTTTCTATCACTTTTGGGTGAAGAAGCATTTAAAAATACAGGAGGAAATGGTGAATAGTAAACACAACTTGTTGCTTTTAGTACTGTTAGTATGGTCTGTCAGGTTGTAAAGTAAATAATACCTTTCTCTTTCCCCCTGTGTACCAAACTTGTCAAGTGCAGCTGGAATGAATAAACGTTTCCTGATGCCTTTCTGTGATCTTCTCAGTAGTGAATATCCATTTGGGAAGATGCATGTTGCCGCAGGCTTATTTACTATGTCACGCAAACAAATATACTGTATCAGCAAACAAAGAAATTCTTAGTGTTTACTTCCAAATAAAACTGTCTCCCCACAGAGAAATCTCTTCCGTACAGCAGAAAACTGGGAAGTGGCCCAAAAATCTTTCAGCTGTAGGCAAGTGATGGTTATCATGACCTCTTGTGGGGCTGGGGAAGTGGTGAAGTACCCTGGAATAAGACATACTGAAGACAACCTTCCAGGGTGTAGTTTCATCAGTGAAATAGGGAGCCTCCAATAGGTGTTAACAATTGTGTTTTCTTTACTTAACCCCTTGAGAGAGCTTTGTGGGCTTTGGCTGAAAACCAGGTGCTGTGTTCAAGCAAGGCTTTTGTGGGAATGTTCCAGGAAGGCCTAACAAGCTTGCTTATGGGTAGAATTTTAATGTTATTACATTTATCAGGGTCATTTCAGAACTTCAACTTTGACTAGTTTGAGCCCTATAGTGTGTGCTTGAGTGACAAAAATAAGCAGAGTTAAAAACAGCTGAGAGGAATTCTCTTCTCATATTAAGTTGCCTTTGCTCCCCAAAGGAAAATGTCCTTCAGAATTTTAGGATGGTTCACATTTACTACAGCCTTAATAAATATTTGTGAAATGTCAGTTTGCTCTCTCATATTTGCACTTTTTTTTGTATCCCTTGCGGTTCATTGTTATTTCCTCTCCTGTACTCCCCCATCCTCTGCCTTTTGTATTCAACATCCCTTGCAACTGCAGTCTTCTTGCAGGAGCTTTTCCATAGGAGAAAGAATCTTTATTTCAGGCAAAGAATGAGGATGTTCTGTAAGGAATTTAGATTTAACTCTGATGTATAATCTCAGGAGGGCGTACCGTAAAGCAGTCAAAACTTCTGGTTAGTGAAGTTGCAATCTTGAGAAATGGAGACCCTGTAATAGTCACAAAAACGTTAGGGTTGTTTTTTAATACTCCGATGTAGTTCTCTGTTTAATTTTATTGTTTTGTTTTCTATATTGAGGAACTGTTCCTAGTTTATGGAGTGGAACATTTAGTCTTTAATTCTTAACAGATTGACCTTTTTATCCTTAGACTTGAATTTTTGGTCTTAGAATATACTTCCATCAAGAGCAGCTCCTAAATATAGAGCCTATTGACAGTCTTCACATGAACTTTTCTATTTAAATCTTTCACATCTTCTGTGTGCCAGCTTAGGATCAGATTTCTTTTTCCATATTCGTTGCTTTCTAGTTTAGGCAGATATTAGTTTTGCAGGTGCTGAATTTAATGTTGGTTGCTGTAGGAGGTACAAATGGAATTGCTTTGTTGCTCCAGGCTATCTGGTCAAAAGAAGATTACTGCAATCTACAGATTTATTTATGTGTGTATATTTATATATTGAAGTATCTATCTATCTAAAAAACATTCAGTGTTTCTGGAAGGGTGTGATGCCAACAGTTCCAAACAGATTAATACTGTATGTCAGCATAGAAGGGGTATGTCTTGTGTTCTCATGAAAAAAGACCCTTCCATTGGGAAAGGTATAACATTTAGCTTCTATGCCATCGTAATCCTGACTCTTGGCTTAATCTAGCAGGCTGAAATTATATTTATAGTCTCAAAACAGTGTGTGGATTTGGAAGGTTGAACCACAGCCAAACTAGATGAATAGGTAGTAAATAACGCCTGTTTTATAAGACTTCTGTGGCAAAATGCTCTGTTACAAACTGGGCTTACAGTCACGGCTTCTCTTTAATTTCTCAATCACTGATTTTTGTCAGAGTCACTGAGCTAGTTGCTGTGAAGTTTTGTGGAGTTCATGGCCAGTGAAGTGTGTTGTCTATGGGATGCCTGTTTCATGGTATACTTTTGAGCAGAAGGCAGAGTTCCTCATAGTTAAGGTTGCCTACGATTTTCCTTCACAAGACCTTATTCTCAGCTGCTTACAGCATTGCTAAACCGTTTGGACTGAAGTTTTCCATGCCAAGTATGGACAGCTTGATTTGGAACTGTTCCTCAGACTAATTTTCTTAGTTTCAGCAAAAGACAATTCAAACTGCTTCTGAGACTGGAAGGGGAATAAATTGTGTAGTGTCAATATTCAGGAAAAAAAGATTAAAAGATAAAAAGAAAGAGACTCTTCATCAAAGACTGCAGTGATAGGACGAGGGGTGATGGGTTCAAACTGAAGCAGGGCAAGTTCAGGTTGGATCTAAGGCAGAAGTTCTCCCTGTGAAGGTGCTGAGACGCTGGCACAGGGTGCCCAGAGAAGCTGTGGCTGCCCTGTCCCTGGCAGTGTTCAGGGCCAGGTTGGACACAGAGCCTTGGGCGACGCGTTCTAGTGTGGGGGCTGGAACTGGATGATCTTAAGGTCCTTTCCAACACAAACTGTTCTATGATTCTTGAGGCTTAATGTTTAGCACATATTGATGAAGTTCGTCAAGAGCTTAGCATGCAGTTCTTCTTGATGAAGAACTTTGGCTCAAATTTCCAAACATGCTCAGTACCTGTTGCAGATCAGTAACAAGGCTGATGATTCAGTATCTACTATGCTATTCTGTATGGATACTTCAGGATCTACTGACTTATCAACCCTGAAGGTGAGCTGCTCTCACTTACTGTGCTGTGTGAGGCTACTGTACCTGGCTTTTCTTTGATTTTCTTGCCTGTAATACTGCTAGGCGCAGCAACTAAGTGTATGGAAAACTCGTCTTTTCCTACAAGCAGGAACTCAGAAGTGTGTTACAGGTGAGGGAAATAGTGTGGAAGTAGCGGGCTGGTTAAAGAAGCTTGAGTGGAAAGAAACTGCAGAAGCTGCTTTCTTTCTTGTAGCCATAGTAAGCTCAGTATTTAGAGTATCAGCATTCCTGTTGGCCATGAAACTTACTGGAAATGTTTCTTGTCATGCTCTCTTTTAGTTTCTTCATAGTTTTCCCTTGCAGCCATGGTTTTTGAACTTCCCATGGTCTTCCTGCAACTTCATGGGCTCAGGACTTTTATTCTGTACATCAGGAATTGATTGCAGACGAGTTGGCTCACGAAGTGAGAGTCTTGAGAATTTGAAAATGAGGACAGCATAACTGCAGCGACCATGAGTAGAGCACACAATTCGCTTTCACTGGGTTGAATAATACTGCTTCTGGCTACTACATGTTTGGGGAGGAGAGGGAAAGTGAAGCTGAGAAAAGCTGGGGAAATGTAGATGCAGGATACTAGGCCTTAGTATTTTAAGGGTGTGGAGGCTATGGGAAAGACAGCAGTCTGATCAGAATTGTAGGTGACTTGTAGCCTGCTAAAGGAGCAGTTTGCATTGCTGCTATGAGTATGGAGTAGGGAAAGGGCTATGCTTGGTGACATTGGTAGCTTTTGTCAGCTTCATGGATAAGATAAGGTTCAGAAGAGAACTATGAGTTTTGCTGTGGAGTGGGGAGGTCCAGGTGTGAGTAACAACAAAAATGCTATTTGCACATGTACATTCAAGATGTTCCAATTCTAGTAAGTGATTGTTAAACCCTTAAGAATTGAAGACATTACAGCTACTCCCTACCATACCAGGAAAACTTTCAGTGTGTTATACAGCTTTGCTTTTTCCAAGTACTGACTGCAAGTTTGTCTCTAAGACCATCACAACTTGGAGAGTTGTCAAGCTGCGAATAAGAGGCAAAAGCAGCACTGTCTATCTGCTCCAAACAGAAAGAGGTGGGGTAAGGGTGTAGAGAAGAGCAGTGTAGCATGGTCCAGTGATCTTAAGGTCCTTTCCAACTCTATTTTATGATTTTGAAGAAGAGCGGGAATAAAAGTCACAGTAGTTCGTCTGAATATGAAAGGGGAAACAGCTTGATTTCTGTTCTTGCTCTATTTGAGAACCAGCATAAACAAGGCAACTTTCAGAAGTGATTTAACAAGTTATTTTGTCTCTATAGCTGATTGGGCCTTTAAAAAGTAGAACCACAGCTTTTATTTTCTTAATGTCTCCTCAAGTAAAGTTCTGTGGGGAAGTGTAAGGGAATGAAATGGATTTACAAAGAAAAAGAAGTTCCATTTAGTGTAATTGAGTAAAGCTTTTGGCACATGTATGATGCTTCTTATTCGAAATCCTGTGCTGAAAGTGTAGCATACATGTAAGACTGAAGTCAGTTAGGCGGCATAAATTTTGGTTCCACACTGCTGTAACAGCAACAAATGATGAGACTTGAACTTAGATTTTGAATTCCAGATGTGAAATCACTTTGTGCACTTCAGTGCTGTTGGTTTCTGTAGGGAAGCAGAATCCAGGAATTACTTTGAGATGCAAAATCCAGATGCAAGTGTGGGAACCCCAAGAGAGGTGTAGGCTGGATACTACAGTACAGCCAGGAAGGACAAGGATTGGTGATCTATAGGCTGTGTGTTTTCCCTTAAGAATAGGAAGCAGGAGCAAAATAAACTTGGTACATTACAACTGTGTAAATTCAGCTTAAAAGCAGTCAAGAGATTTTGCCAAATGGGAATGTACTTAAGTGTAGGATCCCTCTTTACTGAATGCTTCATGTTTACAGGTTTTGGTAGAAAGAACTGTTAGAGTATGGTTAAAATTGATGAGAAAACTAGCTCAACCTTTTATGCAAGAGGCTAAATGTTTAAGTGAAGTGGCTGAAGAGATCCAATGCCTGAATATTCATCCTCCCAGGATGGTGTAGTCCCATTGAGGTCTGTGGGAGCAGGGTCACTGAATGCAGCAGAACCAGGATTTCACCTGTGTTTCCAGTTGAATTTGATCTCAGTTCTTCCTACTGTAAGGAAGAACTAATTATACCACTTACTATAGAGTATCTCATCTGCCTCACAAAACTGAAAATCAAGAAACACTGGTTTAGCCAATTCATAAAGTACATATTTGTCTGAGGAATTAATCCAATACCTGTAACTTCCACCTGGATTTACACAGACATTCAAGGGCAGAAGAGTTTTTCCTTTGGCTTTTGAAAAGCCGGATTGCGCATTTCCTTTGGCACATGTTTCCTATTCGGTTACTTCCCTGTACATTCTCTTCACACATTTTGCATAGCTAAGTGCTACATGAACTGCAGAATCAGTTTCTGTGCTTCTCTGAAGTATTAACAGCAGGTACCCCTTGGTTTCAAATAAAAGGTATTTTACATTGCACTCAGCACTGTTTTTGCCATGTGAAAACAATGTGAGTGTTTCTTCAGTTTCTGGGAAAACACAAACTTGATTCGTAATGTTGACTTGCATTTTTCAGTGTGATCTCAAACTGGAGTGACTTCAGCATCTCTTATCCAAAATGAGCTTTATGCTTCGATAAGGTGAGGGGATGATCGGGGAAGAATACAAGTTAATATATTTAAAAACAATATCCCAGACCAGATCCACTTATGGCATACTCATCAATGTTCACTCATTGTAAAATACCATCATTTCAGTCTGACAGGAGTTTGGCAGTTGACTTGAGAAGAAGGGAACTTAAATTGAAATACAGTTTCTGTCCTTCCAAGCTTAAAAGGTGCGAATCAGTTTGGTTTAGTTCTTTGGTTCTGGTCATGTGAAGTGTTGATGTTCCTGTGATTAGAGAGTGGCTTTGGTACAGTGCTGTGTAATGGGTACTGAGCTGCATTTTTGACTGAGTCTGTGTGGCACACAGCCTTGTCACCTGCTTTTCAGCTGTCTGTCTCCTGTTGTAATGTACGTAGAGGGTACTCCAGCTGCTGGGGTTGGATCAGTAAAATGGGGAGCAGAGCTGTTCAGGTTCTTCTAATCTAGCAGTGTAAATGTGAAGCAGTTCTCGAGTCTGCCTTGTCACTACCTCTGTAGCCTTTTTCCCCTTCTGTGGAATCTCCTGGGTCTTGGTGCTGGTTCGTTTTCCCAGCACATGAGGAAGTTACTGGAGGTACAGTTTGCTGTGTACCAGCCCCTCTGTGGGTGCTTTCAGCTTGTGGCTGATACAGTGGTCAGACTTTAAAGAGAGGACCTGTTTATATACCCAGGACTTTCTCGCCTTTGCTTGCCCTCTTATTAGGAGGGCTTCTTGGAAGCATGTATGTTTTACCATAACAAAGACATGTGTTATATTTCGGTATGCTTGGTAGGAGCTGTATTTCCTGGTTTGGGAAAGCAGTTTGAATTCTCAGGTGTTTGTATCAACTTTGATAATTTTAAGTTATTAAGTTATCTATCCTGTATTCACATCTTCTGAGAGGGCATTTCCTAGTCCAGAAATCAATTACTCTCCCCTCTTTCCCAGTTTAATGACCTGGCTGTGCATGTTAATTCTGTGATAGGATTTATCATTATTTCCTTAAAGAGGCAGGGTTCCTCTTTCTAAGATCACTAATATACCTTCATCAGCCCTGTGTAGCCACTGTCTGGGCTAATGTCTTGCATGCAAGAGAGAATCATAGAATCACAGAATGGTTTGGGTTGGAAAAGACCTTAAAGATCATCCAGTTCCAACTGGAATCTTCCAGGGAAGAGCTTCTGCCTTAGCTCTAACCTGTACTTGCCCTGTTTCAGTTTGAACCCATCATCCCTTGTCCTGTGGCTATAGTCTCGGATGAAGAGTCCTTCTCCAGCATCCTTTTAGCCCCCTTCAGACACTGGAAGCTGCTCTTCTCCAGACTGAACAGCCTCAGTGTTCTCAGCTTGCCTTCATATGGGAGGTGCTCCAACCTCTCATCATCCTTGTGACCTCCTCTGGACTTGCTCCAGCATCTCCATGTCCTTCTGTGAGGGCACCAGTGCTGCGCACAGTGCTGCAAGTGGGGTCTCACAAGTATAGAGTTGGAGGGGCAGGATCACTAAACTCTCAGTCTCTGGTTCTATTCAAGGTAGGCCCATCCTGGCATTAAAACTGCTTGATGTTTTTGAAATAAAGACAGCAAATACAGTAGCAGTGTTTGCCAAAATGAGAAATGAATGCATTGGGGAGTGTAACAGTTGGCTTACTGTGGAAGAAAGCTGCTTTCGAATAGGAGTAGCATAATGGGTTTTGAAAACATACACTTCAGCTGTGTAAGAAGTGAGACTTCTTTATTTGCCTTTTGTAATCAGCATGGTATTACTCTGAACAACACAAATTGCTCAGCTCCTGAGTGTTTTACAAGCAGCACTGATTCAGCTGTGTCAGGTCATTGGACAATGTTCTTACTTTCTACCTTTCTTGTTCTTGCATGCAGCTGAATTTCAGTTAGGTTGTGAACTGATGGTGTGCTCTTGAGGAAGCCTTTGTGGTTCTGGAGTTCCATACTTTGTTAAGGATGGTGTTGGGTTTTTTTTTACGTTCTGGTTCCAGTTGTTGGTATGTTTGAGGTTTTTGGTTGTTTAAGGAATCAATGGTGCTTTAATTCTCCTTTTTGGGAAAGCATGGTAGAAATAGGGTGAGTTGTGGCAGACCTGGTTACTGGAGGCTTACTGTCTTTGAGGACCAAGAGAGTAACTTATATTACTACTTGAATCTGTGTGTTGCTTTCTGTAATTAGAGAGTAGAAAATAAGCTATTGATATGAAAGCACTTAAGCAGGGTACTTTATTCCTGTATAAAGTGTCTTGGTTGATTGAAATCTTCATGAAAATCAGGGGTTTTAATGTGGTAGCTGTAAATTCTTAACTATGAGATTATAAGAAAGCTTGGAAGGCGGTAGAAACAGTAAAGATACGACACTTGCAGTTCCCCATCACTGCAAGGAGTCACGGCGCAGCATTTGTGACAGATGTTGTTAGATCAGCATAGGCTTTTCAAATTCAGGACTGATTTGTTAAGGTCAACTGCTGGCCATGTGCAGTGGCAGATGTGAGACTGAACAAACAATATCTGTTGCTGGATGGAAGAGAGCTCTCCAGGAGTGCTTTTAGTAAATAACTTCAAATTGTCTATAGCCTTGCCTTTGTGACTTAAACATCCTTTCTCCTTTCTTCTTTTTTTCCCCTTTTTCTTTCTTCTTTTCCCCCTTTTCCTTGGCGTGCATCTCAGAATTAATCTTAAGTCCAGAATATTCTAATGAGAAAATGTTCTGATTTTGTACCTATTTCAAAAGAAAAATGGAGATTTACTTGGATGATTTTTAACAGGTTGGTTGGTTTGGGCAATTTTAATGTGACTTTGCACAGCTGGTTGGAGAAAGGTGAATATTGACTTGGATAAATCATGTGTTACAGGGGCAGTTGAGCAAGTAGGGTGTCACAGTATATGTTTAAACATGAGAGGAGAGAGGGAAACCTACAACCCTGGTCTATTAAGAAATGGTACTTATTCCTTAGGGTGGCAAAGTGTTTCTACATGGAGGACCTGAAAATACTGGTGACAAGACTCCTTGGATACTTAAGGTGCTGCACGAGTGCTCATCTGAGTAGCCCAACCAGTTTCAGTTGGGCTGCTGAGCTACCAAAAGCTTCTGTTAGAGGTGTGTGGTGTTACTGGAGAATCTTCTAGTCTACCAGTATAGCCAAGTGTAGTGTGAGGTTTTCATACAGGGGCTACTTTTTCCTTTAAAAAGGAAATTAAAGAAAAACAAAACAAATAATTTAACACCCCCCCCCCCCATAACCTAAAATCTATTATTCAGAAAAGTAACTCACTTAATGTGTGGGTAGGATTTTTCAGTTCTCATACCTCTGGAGTTGGGTGTTATAGTTACAGAGGACATAGTGAACTAATGAACAGCTTGCTGCAGCTGAAAAGAGTTTTTGCTCCCATCACTAATCTTGTGCCAGGGCACATGGGGCCCCTCCAGAAGCCATTTAACCTCACTAATACAGCCATATTATTGAGTTAAAGCAGCTCACAGAGGAGTCTGACAACTTCCAGAGCCAGTGTTGAGGGATGGATGTGACTGGGAGCAGAGGAAGAGAAGAGATGAATAAGTGGCAAAGGTGTAGTGGGGGGAGACATCTTTCCTCTTTATTGTTGGCCAACTATTCTGTTGCCTGTTAAGCTGAAGATGCGATTTCTGAGAGCCTGGAAACACACTCTGTTCCCTGTTGTAACATCAGTTGCATCAAAACTCCATTTGTTAACGGTTTAGCGTGCCTATAACATAACTGCTGACACCCAGATGCTGTGAGAGATCACAATACACACAAGAACTTCCCAGGACAAAAAAAAAAATCTTAAATTTAGGTTAAACTGGACTCCTTACACTTGATTTATGTAGGCTGGGGCAGAGTTTGCCAGACTAACCCTTTCCAAACTCATGGTATCTCTGAAAAGAGCTTGCACAAGTGTTGATAATTCAGTCATGTGAAGAAAGAAATAAAGCAAGCAAGCAAACACAAACATTTGATGTCTCATAGTAATGTTCTCCTTTCTCCGTGTCTGTTATGCCTTCATTCTGCTCTAGCACATCCCTCCAGTGTTGAGTACAGCTGCATGTAGTATGGTAAATGTAACTGGACAGCGAAGACTAAATGTTGAACTTTGCATTGTGGAATATGTAACATAACTGTGGCGTGATCCTTGTCACGTATCAGTCCTTGTCTGTGTTTCAATTTGTCAGGGAATTATGTAGAAGTGTAGGATTGCCATCTCTCCTTACCCAGTTTACTGTAAGGAGAGATGCAGTATTTCGTTCCATAAGAACACTGTCCTCTAAGTGTTGGAAAGGGTTGTGTGTGGACTGCTTTAAGAGGAATATTTGTTTCTCTGGCTTCTGCATCTTCCTGGGGTAGCCTTTTTCAGGGAAAAGTATAAATATTGAATTAGAGATATTAAAAAAAATACTGTGAACTTGTTGCAAATGTTTGAGAGGGTTTATTTTCCACTGGCAGGGAAGGATGGTATTTGAGCTTCTAATTTGTGTAGTTGAGAGAAGGGGTTTGTGGACTCAGCTTCTGGCTTTTGCTGCTGAAGCGAGGATTACGTTAGGTTCTCTGGCTTTGTACAGAAGATCTTGAGAAAACAATTCTGTTGAGAAAGAAGAATCTGCCTTTTCCTTCCAGGAGAAGGGCCTGTAAACATAAGAGATAAATATACTGTGGAAAGACGTCATTGTAGTCCTCTGGCTGGTGATACGCTGGTGTTTGTCTCTCCAGTTTAACTCTAGGGAGGTAGCTCTGTTGATTGTGAACTCTGTCCCCATCTATGTTTTGTTTGGGCCCTCCTGTAAAGAAGTTAGTCTTCTAACTCAATATTGTATGGGTAGAGTTGACTTGATGACCTTAAGAAATTGAAAGCATTCAATTTGCAACCAAATCTGTGCAATGAAACAGTTTTAGTGTTTCATAACCTCTGTTCAGGAGGAACTTCAAGTCAACTTCTTTGTAACTTTTCATCCTTTGATATTGTGGCTATTGTCAGGGTTTTGTAAGTAGTAGAAACAGTCTGTTGAGAATTCCAGTGTTATGAAGGACAGTGACCAAATGAACTGTTTTCATCTGTTGCAAACTTTCTACCATCTTTTGTGGAAACGCCCGGAGGCAATGAATATCTTTAGAAAGAGGCATGGTTAAAGTGGCTCATAATTTACAGCAGCTCTTTTGGTGTCAGATGGAAATCAGTGTCTTCAGGATTTCCTACCACATGATTAAGAATCGGCTTTCTCTGCCTGCCTAAAAATGTCAGTATTACCTTCCCAAGGACTTCAGATCAACTTCCAATCAACTTCTCAAGGAACAGAACAGTGGATTTAAAGAATTCCCTAAATCACACTTCTGTTGAGCAGCGTCTTAGAAAACAAAGTCGAGGCAATTGCATTTCTATCACCTCGATCAGATGGTGTTTAAACTATTTTTTGGCCGTGTTTTAGCAAATGATACTCTTCTAGATAGGATAAAATGCTTTTTGTTCCTTTTTTTCTGCTTCAGGCTTCCTCGTGGGTGTGTTGGGGTTTTATTTTTCCCCTTTTCTCTTTTTGAGTGTACATTATCCTCTGTGGTCCTTGTTATTTAGGCTATTTGAAGAGAAGCAGTTACCTTGAGCTTCCAGTGTATGGTGTAAATCTTGATAGGTGTTAAATAGAAACTGGTTTTAAACTCATGCCACGGGTTGTTAAACTGCTACAGCTAAAAGCTCTGGTATGATGCAGTCACAATGGCCAACATTCATATTATTCATTGAACTGGAATAAACCATTGCAATATGATTTTACTGTGGTGTAGACTTGTGTAGCTTCTGTTGTGCTGGGATAGTGAGATAGTTAAATATGCGGCTGAAAAAGTTCAGAGCACTATCTGACAAACACATTATCCCAAATCACTTGGTAGTTCCCATGATATCTCTGATAACATTCCTGGGGCAAATGTGTGATACATCAAGCAGGGATTGAGCGCATGAAGATGGGTAGTGCTGATATAGCAGAGCTGGCTTTCTTACTACCTGATTTATTACCATGGGTGCACATAATTTTCATCTCTTGTAGAGATCTTTATGTTTTCCCTTGTAAATATGGCAGATGGATGTATGTGTAGAAGAAGATTTGCTTTGGTTTTTCTTTAAATGATAAGAGTAACAAACCAGAGTAATGGGTGGTTTTTCATTAGAGAAAACATGTCTGGTTGAGATAGATCAGATTGCTAGTGAACTGGACTGGTGATGCATGGCAGGAGAGAGATTATCTGTTACTCATATCTAACCGAAAGGGGCTAATGCAGGGGTTTCTTTGATATTTTGGGGAAGGGAATAAGTGATTTGATTATTCTGTCTGAATTCCTGTTACTTGCTTTTAACCCGAGATCTTTTGTCTGTTTTAACCCCTGTTAGGAGCACTCAGGTGCTGTCTGCTGGGAAACATTGATTAATGACACTTCATCTTACTGAACATCAGCTAAATACATGCAGCTTACTGCTGGGTTTTTGCACTTCGGAGTTAAGTTTTTGTAGAGAAGAAGAGTAGATTTGACTTCTGTCTGAGCCTGGCTGTCGTTGGAGCTAGTGTCAGAGAGCTGTCCTCCCTGTGTCGCTTCCTTAAATTAGGCATTTTGGATTTGATCCTCGGCATGTCACTGTTGCTGCTTTGTTGCTGTGATACAATACTTACTCATGCCATCCGCTGTAGAGTATTAGATCTGAGCTGAAATGTTGTGGAACTTACAACTGTTTTCACAGCTGGTGTTCATGATTTTACACCTTTGTTCTCTGAGTGAAATAAGCAGCTTGCAAGATATTTACTCCAAAGAAAAATGGTGAAATGACAGAATTACCATTCCAAAGTATAAATTGGGCTTTGCAAGGGAATAGTAATTGGTAGCTTTTTCCCAAAAGCTCACTGAAGTTCTGCTCAGTTCATAGGATCATAGGTGGGGGAGGGAACAGAATATTGTTTTGTGATGTTTGAACTCTCAGGGCAGAGCGAGCAGTTGGGATTACAGCAGAGGGGTTTCAGTCTATTTTAGCAATTACTTTTTGCTTATGGAAACAGAAAGTCTATCAGATAATGACTGAATATTAAAACCACTGTTGACTCTTGTTCCAGCCACTAAATGGAAAGTGTTTTGGTAAGAAACCTGAGGAACTGGAGTTATCAGAGTGAGTTACTAAATTTGGAACTTAAATGAGGTTGGTTTAAAAAGAATAATCCTAAAAGAATCAGGAGAAGCATGAGGGCTTTTGGGGTTTGTTTAAATTTTAAAGTGAGACTTTTACGTACTCAGTGTTACAGGGCAATTGCCTTTTTCTTGTCGTGGTAATTTCCTTGCAGTGAGCAGCAGTGCTAGTATCAATACTACAGTGAATGCATGAAGCTAAGGGATTAGTTGTCTGGTGATAGGCAGGCCTTGAAAACGCTTCAGAGGGAGAACATTACTTTCTTGCAGATGAAATTAGAACTAATCTTTCACCAGAACAAGTGGAATCCCAACTGACTGCTAAATGAGGTGATGCAATGTTGCTGGAGTGGCTTAGAACCCCAGCAACCAATTAAAAACAAGAACAAAAGATTCATTAAACCAAACCAACTTCTCAGTTAGAACCATGGCTGCTTTTGTTGTGATCATGCAACTTTTGAGCAGTTACAGTATTTGAAGTGTACTGCATTTAATCCATCTTTTTGACAGCTAATGTGAAATACTAATGGAGGAATTTTGCTTATCAGCTTAGAGAGAAACTGCACTTTCAAATAAAAATGCCAAGTCATAGGCAAACATGTTGTCTTAATAGGCCAAAAAGCTGGTAAACCTGATGTGACTGAGATTGTAATAGATTAGTTAGACCAAAGCATGGAAATTCAGGGTTAATCCTTTTGAATTACTGGAGTTGATTCTTAAGGAAAACATCTATCACATGAGGTCTAAAGTATGTGAAGTATTTTGTATTGGGGTAAAAAGACAAGGTTCCTTTAAAGCAGCTTTTGCAGTTTTTAAGCCAGGTTACATAATAAAGGATTAGGGAACTGAATGAGCCAAATCGGATGAATGGGAGGTTAGAATGATGCACTGCTGCTGTGCATGACTTCTGAAGTGAGTGACTTCGTACTTATTCATGTCTGTCTTTCAAATAGAGTTAATTCAGGAGTGCATTTTCCATAAATACATTTATTGCCATATGTTTATTGGTTATTTCTTATATAAAATGTAGGTTGAGAATGAGGAGTTCTCTGATAAACAGATATTTTCAGTTTTGACACTATCGTTTCTTAGTTTCCTGTCTATACAGAACATACTATTCCCCATAGTGCAAAACTGGTGGCTGTGCAAATGTTAGCCGACAGAAGAGATTTAGCAATGCAGAGTTGGTTTCTCTGGACTTAACTGTTGGGTTTTGGTTTTTCTTTCATAGATGCCACCTTCAACGAACAGCAAGATCTTTTTTGTCAGAAGTTGCAACAGTGTTGTGTCCTCTTTGACTTCATGGACTCTGTTTCAGACCTGAAAAGCAAAGAAATTAAGAGAGCAACACTGAATGAACTGGTTGAATATGTTTCAACGAATCGTGGAGTGATTGTTGAATCAGCTTATGCTGACATAGTGAAAATGGTATGTAGAATGCTCATTATATTATCAATGTTAATAAGATATCTTAATCAGTTTATGACTCTGGCATCTAGCTTGGGCTTGCTGTTGGTTATTCTGCTTATGGAATATAGTACATGAGTGATAACTTGGTCTACAAGATTGCTTAGAAAGGCTTGTAAAAACAACTTGAGTTTTAATTATTAGCTGAAATATGATGCATGCAATTTAATGAAAACGGACGAGCAGGTATATTGCAGATGCTTGCAGTCTGGGTGAGCTTTGACATTGTTCTCATTCAGAAAAAGGCAATGTTGCAGTGCTGCCTGTTTAAGGATGGCAGTGGAGTGAAGGCTGAAGTTTTCTAGTAGAGATTCTTGTGGGTACTAGAGGCAACAGAAAGGTTTATCAGTGTAAGGAAGCAACTCTACTTTGTAAATACTTCCTGTGCGTGGCTGTTACTGTTTTGGCCTTGGAGAGCTGTGCTAGAGTAGTCCAAGTGGTTCACTTGAGATGGGATGATTTATCCTGTGCGGTTCGTACCAATGGCTTGTTTAATAAGCAACAAAATAGTTGTGGTTACTATCTGCTGACTTTCCCAGGTAGGTTAGATTCATTTTCATGTGCTGCCTAAGCAATGTTTCAGCTGTGCCTATACTCCATGTACAGGGAGCTCAACCGAGGGACATTTGCCAGTCACCTGGAATACTTGAAAGCTGTCTTTTCTAGAAGTGTTCAGTGTAGCAAGGATGTTGTTTAGTGCCTCTGCATTCAAGCTGATGGCTCTCTAAACTTCAGTTGAGTTTATAGACACACAACACTGACTTCAAAAGTAGCTATCAGGAACGTAACATATGGCTTATGTCTTTTGTGGTTTTCTATACAATGCAAGCTGGTTTTTTTCCTTAAGGTTTTTCACTGGGTTTTGTTTGGTGGCTGTTGGTTTTGTTGGGCTTTTTTTTTTTTCTCTGAGCAGCTGATACCAGATCTTTAATAGAAATAAGTGTGAAAATGTGCCATTGTACTGAAGGGCTGGCATTACTGAAAGCCTGTTAATCATTTTGGCTGTTTCACCAGGTGCTTAGTAAGTTTTACAAAAGATCTAGGACACTGTGGGGTTTTGTACGGTTTTTCCTTTTTTAAAGGACCTGTGTTTCTGTCCTCAATGTGTTCTGCACAAGAAAATGAAGGACAGAAGCACAGAGCATGTCCTCCTCTTTGGCTTTTTTTATTGCTGCTGGTGGCAGCAAGCCTGCACCCTTGCAGTATTTTCTTACCCTGTGTGCTCTCTATAGCCTTTTCTTAGAAGAAAGAGTGTACTAACTAGCTTATCATCCTTGTTGAAGGCAGCTTTTCTTTTACACTGGAGTTGTTTTCTTTTCTTGGAGATAAAGTGGTGTTGAGCTGTTCTTTTGAGGTTATTGTTGTTGTGCAAATGATTGGGCTCTCTGGATGCTTGCTTTTCCTTCCATAACAAATTTCTGTCTCCTTTTGTCTGCTAAAATGACCGAAAATGAAGAAGGCCTAAAATGCTCAGTGAGAGCTTTTTCAGAGCTTGAGACAAAAGATCCCTCCAAGCCTGAATAGTATTTCTAGTCTCCCAGGCAACTGGCAACAGCAAAGGTCTTCGCTGGGAATCAGACCCAAGTACCAGCTTTCAGAAAGAGCTCTGGATGGGTCTCTCCCTCCAGACAACACGTGTGTCAGGCTTGAGGCCTTCCTTTGTAGTGAAATTTCAATGAGATTTAAAAGAGGTTTTTCTTTTTTATTCTTTAATTTTTGGACAGTGTTACTACATTTAAGGAAAAAGCATTCGAGGTTTTTTGCAGAGTGTGAAGGATAGTGGATTTGGGTGTGAAAAAGTAGAATTCAGCCTTAATAAAACCCAGCTGGTAGTCAAGGATGAGCAGACTCCAAAATCTCCCAGACAAAGCCAGAGTGGCATCAGTGGCAGAAAGCCCCTTGTCTTTCGCTAGGCCTGGGACACCTTTCCTCTGGCTTGCAAAGGAAGCAGCCCAGTTTCCTTGGAGCTGCCCAAGTGTTGGGGAGGCAAAGTCAACAATCCCTTACAGATATCAAGAGGAAAATCAGTGTTGTTCCTGACCAGTGCATAGGCAAGGTCTGTGCAGGTGAGGAGGGCTCCGAGCAGTCTTTCCCTTCACATGGTCTCTGTTCCTGTGATAGACAGTAGCACGCAATAGTGGTTTGTGTAGCTGTCCCTGCTTGGATCCTGAGGTACGGAGCACTGGTGGAAATGTTATCAATGTCTTCAAGCCACCAAGGATGGAACAAGATCATAAAACCCCCACAAACCCCTTTGTTTAGGCAGATATGCAAGAAATGCTGTAGATTCTGTTTGGTGCCCCACGCAACCTGATTTCAATATAATTCATTTGCCAAAGCCTTTGAATTAAAAACTGAGGAAGAATTTCACTTATAAATAGTTTTGAAGGTGTAGCCCAGTATACCTCCTTTGTGGTCATCTAAAAGTAGTGTCTTCTCTGGAAATTCTCAGTTGGAAGTACTCTGAAGCCAAAAGCAAATCCGGGTTTGGCATTGTGAGTATGTTCAGTTTGAAAACATTTGGGATGTTTACAAGCTCTAACCTTTATCTAGCATTTATCCCAAACCTTTAGGTGTTTGAAGCATACATGACTCCTCCATTTCCTTGTCCCTGCCAGCCTCCTCTTGTTTCGTACCAGCATATCAAAATCCAGTGTAAATGAGTATCCCAACAGCTTGCACGAGGTGGGAATTCAGCATTTCAAACCCCATCAGTTATCTCTATCTGCACACTCAGAAATTGGAGTTGAATCTTTTGTCTCTCCAGAAGCTTAGCTCCTTGGGAAGTGCACAGGTAATCATAAAATCATAGAATAGTTTAGGTTGGGAAGGGCCTTAAGATCATGTAGTTTCACCCCTGCCTCGGGCAGGGATACCTCACACTAGACTCATGTTGCCCAAGGCTCTGTCCAACATGGCCTTGAACACTGTCAGGGATGGAACATTCCCAAGCTCTCTGGGCATCCTGTGCCAGCGCCTCAGCACCCTCACAGGGAAGAGCTTCTGCCTTAGATCCAACCTGAACTTGCCCTGTTTCAGTGCGAACCCATCACCCCTTGTCCTATCACTGCAGCCCCTGATGAAGAGTCCCTCTGCAGCATCCTTGTAGCCCCCTTCAGACACTGGAAGCTGCTCTGAGGTCTCTACGCAGCTTCTGTTCTCCAGGCTGAACAGCCCCCATGTTCTCAGCCTGTCTTCATACAGGAGGTGCTCGAGCCCCTGAGCATCATCATGGCCTCCTCTGGAGTTGCTCCAGTAAAATAATAAGGGACCTTTTTCTTTCTTGTTTTAATAAAATAGAATTGCTGTATCTTTGTACATGAACTAGCACACTTTCAGGTGTCACTGTCAGGAGACTTTCTGAGATTTAATTTAGGAAGCTAATGCTTGGCTTCTGTGGAAAGCTGTCCAGCTGTAAAAGCCTTTTAGGATCTGTATTTCTCAAATCACAGTTTTGGGATAGGACCCCGCTTACGAAATTAAAGGGATGGTTTAGATAATACAAGAGGATATAGAGAAGAATTTGCCAATGGAAAAATAATGGGGGTTTAACCCAAACCACCTTTTTGATCAGTACTGTTAGCAAGACATTAGAAAAAATCAAAGGAGACAGGAAGCGAAAGTATTTGAAACATAATGGAGTCAATGAACGGCGGTTTTAGGGAGACACACTAGTACATAAAGGTTGCACCCAGGTTATTCTGAGTTTCTTAGTTCTCAGGAGGCTGATCATACCAGTAGAAGCACTGAATGCTCAGAAAATCATAGCATTAGTTTTCTAAAGATCCGGCCAAGAGGCTTGCTCTTCATTTCTGCTGTACAAGTATCTTCAGTTGGTAGTACCTTTGGTTTAGCCTTGAAACTGTTTTCTCTACATGAGGTTCTGTGCTAAAAGGTTGATTGGGCCATTTCAGCAGGATGCCTCTAGGAATAAACTGATGTGTTTTCAAGAGATGTTACCAGAAGACTTTTAAGCAGAGGTGGGGAAGCCTCTGTAAGGGTCTGACTTGTATGTTGATGGTTTTGTTGAATACCTGCTGAGGATATTGAATGATAGAACTAGCCTTGGGTTTGGGGCTTGATTAAACTTCACCTTCTCTCAGACTCCTGTTTCCTCCTTCTTTCCCCTCAGACAGTTTTCTTGTGTGTTCCAGAGCCCCAGTCCCTTGTGTTTACATCTTCAAAGGACAACTGTACTGTTTCAGGTTGGGTTTTTCCTATGTGTAGGAGACTGTCGTAGTGCCTATCCACATGGAACATCATTGCTCTTCTACTCCAGAGCAGCGGTGTCTGCAGCTTTACCGTGTACCAGCAGTACAGACAGTGACAGAACACAGGATGAGGCACGTAGGAGGAAATGAAAAGTCACTTTATGCAATAGCTCTGTATCTTGTTTAATGAGGAAGCTGATTCCTCCGTGCAGAGCCAGCTGGGTGACTTCAGGATCTTTTCAAGTCCTTTTGCAAGACTCTTCTCCAAGACTCTTGAAACACCTTGGAGACTCCCTGGTTGCTGTGCAGCAGCACTTGCTGCTGCCTGACGTTTTCTATGGTGTTCAATGGGCTTGGGTGGTCAGCAGCTATCTGCAACAGATTTGGTCAAAAGGAATAAGGGGTTTGAAAGATGATTGGAAAAGTTGGACTAGCCATGTTCCTGAGAAAGCAGTCAAAGGTACAGCAACAAAATGAACTCTGTGTTCTCTTCTGTTCATGTTAAAGAAGCTTAAAGTCCAGTGTGTTACACCTGGCAGAAGAGATGCCATTTCTTTTTCATTTGCCATCTGAAAGACTGATTTTTCTCTGCAGACTAATGTATACTTCAAAAATCCCTGAAGAAACCTTTTCAAACTTGGTCTTTTGAATTGGATTTGACAGTTTGTACTTCAAATAACTTGGTAGCTATTTTTCTTAGGTTGTCTTCCAAAGTTACTCTGTGTTAAGTCAGACTTTTACAATTGTTATATTTCTGACTGCCCAAAACTGTGAGCAGCTTGAAATTATGAAAGATGAAGGATTGTAAATGGTTCTTCAGTTCTTTCATTGAGGTGAGAAATAGCTTGAAATTAAGTGAAGACCTCTAAAATGAAAGATATTTTGGGGGTTGTCAGCCTTAGATGTGGAGAGCTCTGTTAAAAGAATTAGTGGCTACTTATAATGTATTTGTTGTTTTATACAGAATCATGGAATAGTTTGGGTTGGAAAGGACCTTAAGCTCATCCAGTTCCAACCCCCTGCCATGGGCAGGGACACCTTCCACTGGAGCAGGTTGCTCCAAACCCCTGTGTCCAACCTGGCCTTGAGCACTGCCAGGGATGAGGCTTTCACTACTTCTCTGGGCACCCTATGCCAGCATCAGTCAAACCAGCTCTTGGTGACAGTTGAAAATTGCTCTTTGTAAGGGGAAATTACAGCTTTCTTTTCACTTTCTTGGTTTCAGAGAAAAATCTTAAACGTGACTGTGTCCAGCCTCAAACTTGTAACTCGGTTGAAAGACAAATGGTACTGTCTTACTATTTTCATTGGCCTCTTTCAGAGTCTGGCTGTTTGGTTTTAGCAGTTTTGAGGGGAAAGGGGAAAGGAGATAATAAAGGGGGTATTAAAATATTTATTATATTGGGTTTTTTAAATATGGTTTTGTTGCATGCAGTGTGAGGACAAGAGCAGCATCCTGCTGAGCGTGACCTGTGCAAACATAAAAAGTGATAACAATTGAATTCTCTTCTCTTGCAGATTAGTTCTAATATTTTCAGAACACTTCCTCCTAGTGATAATCCAGATTTTGATCCAGAAGAAGACGAACCAACTCTTGAAGCCTCATGGCCCCACATACAGGTATGCAATCCCTTTAGAGAATCGTTCAATAAGAGGATGGTTTGGGTAGGAAAGGACCTTACTCTCAGGACAAGGTGGAAGGGTGCAAGGGCTATGAAAATGTCCCTTACAGTCAGTAGTGGCATCGTCTGACTTCAGAATACCCCTGTCTCTCAGGAGTAAAACTGTAGATGCTCACTTTAGGTCATAAGTAACTATAGTTCTTTTTGTAGAAAAGGACTTGTGCCTTCTGTGACCGGATCACTGGTGCCTTCTGTGACCGGATCACTGGTGCTTTAGGCTTGTCTAAGAGAAACTGAAAGAGGTTTGTAGCCTTTCTCTAAATGACTTTTGCCCAGGCTGTCTGGTCATTGACTGTGGATTTCCCTCTCCTGCACTCGTGGTTCATCCTGGAATAGAATCCTCACTTCAGCACAACAGAAGCAGTTTGTGCTTTCCTCGTTCTTTTACAGTTTATGTGCTAGTGAATGGTAGAAGACTGAGTTTGATAACTTATTATTTGTCTTCCAGTAGCACAAATGTGCTGGAAGCATTTTGGTTATGGAGGAAGGTGGTGTGCACACTCCTTACTCCTTTTCCCTTTCAAGGTGCCACATTATTACTTTTGCTATAGTCTGAAGACCTGCTTGGGGAGGGGAGGTATGGATATTTCAGTCTTGATGTGGCAGTTGGGTACCAGTTTTCTGGGAAAGAAAGAAAAACCTGAGTATTCTTCTCTGGGTATTTCTGTTGGCATTCCTCTACAAAATAACATGCTAGATAATGGCTTAGTAAGTTACCAGTGTGTGTAGTCACAACTTAAGACTCAGTACAGTGAGTACCATTTGAAAGACGTTGCTTTAAAGCAACACTCAAGATGATTTGTAACAGCCAAGCTAGGTTGAACAGGTTGGCATTAAACCTGCTGTGTATTTTGAAGCCTGGGGAGTTGCAGAGTTGGTGGAATTGATCGCTTAAAGCAGTATCATTCTAGTGATCTCTGGGAGAAAGAAGATGGAATCACCAAAGGTAACAGGAGTTATTATGCAACTTTTTGACCCAAGCAGACCAATTTTGAGAACCAAAATGACCAAATCCAACAGTTCTCTGCTGATTCAGTATTTCCAATGGTAGTGCTTCAGCTAACCTCAAGGAGGTTCAGCATACCTGTCTCTTATTTTCTGGGTTTAGGTAAAAGCAGCCAGTATCAGTTGTGGCTGGAATCCGTTCTTGCCTCGTGGAGTCATAGAGTGGTTTAGGTTGGAAAAGACCTTAAAGCTCATCCAGTTCCAACCCTTTGCCACAGGCAGGGACACCTTCCACTGGAGCAGGTTGCTCCAAGCCCCTGTGTCCAACCTGGCCTTGAGCACTGCCAGGGATGG